>JAQISU010000742.1:0-30040 GCA_029339505.1 Unio delphinus | reverse complement strand
AGTGGTTGTCAGTGTGTAATTTGGCGACAGTGCACATGGAGTAATAAGGCCATGGTGATGATCCGGAAGTGAAATATGTGGTCTGTGTACATGCTGTTCTGTTTACAGTGCAGCAGCTCAAAAAAATGCCGATCAACCCTTGACAAGAATTTCACCGTGAAGTCATCTTTGGAGGTATTTTAGATTAACATATGATTTGTATTGATTGTCACACTGTGGAAAGGTCAGTACTGAGAAATATATGTAGAGAACATATAGTAAAATTAATTGTGGTCTATGTCCTGTACAGGCAGTATTGATGAAACTTTAATATGCTATAAAAATTTTATTATTAATGATAAACACATGAAATTTAGAGGTGTTATATATATTAACATTTAAAATAGAAAAATGACATTAGAATTTAAAAATTGATTTTAGTTTTTAAAATTTTAATAATTTTTTTTTAAAAAATTAAAAAATTAAAATTTGTCCCTTAAAATACACATAGATAATATTTTTGGAAATTATATCAAATGATATCAGCATGTTTATACTCCTACACCATATACAAGCTACAATGATGGATATTTGTCAAATTTTGTCAGAGAAAATATCTTTGTAAGTCAAAATGAGACATACTTTTAAAATGTATGAAAGACAGATTCTATTTTGTATTGATCATTCAAACTATTTATTAGGGGTCCAATCAGTTAATTTATGTGTTTATGATGGGGTGACTTCCTGAGTAACACATATCTGCTTATATAGCCTTTAGTAACTGTTAACAAATATAGTTACAGGGTGTTTAGTGAGAGGACAGTGATGAAAACTTTATACTAGAACCTACTCAAGTTCTCTACTAAATCAGTTTAAACTTTCTGAGAATGAAATGCAGGCTGAAGGGATAAAATATACTTTCCACATGTATATTTACCCTTGAATGTAAGAAAACAGCAAAATGATGTAAGTTGAACACAAAATGCATTCAATTTTATTGTTCAGTTTGGCTAAGATATTGATTAGTGAAGTGCGGCATTGTGGTCTGTATGATGTTATGTGAATTCTAATGATCCATCTTAATTTATGCATTGTTAATTACTAATAATATTTGTTAACTGACACTCTAAAGATTGCATAAGATATATTCAAACAGATATTTTGAGTTTAACTGTGTACAGCTGATCTTAGCATGGTTACATATCCCACATGAACAGATATTCACATTATTTAGAATGTTTGGGATCCAAAGTTCACATTCAGTATATCATATAGGCTGACATTGTACCTACAGTGAATCTGTAAGACACATTTCTGGCTGTGTGCACTAAATGTATCCCAAAATAATATTTTCTTCATTAATATGCCCATGTATGGTAACATATTTCAATTCAGTACTTGGATAGAGTGCGGTATTGTAATATCAGCTGATATCTGATTCTATTGAATCATTGAGGTTAATAATTGGTATCAAGCACCCTTAAAAATACACTTTAAATGTTGAAACAGATCATTGGAATTATTTTTGCACATTTGATCATAACAATTACATTGTATATGTCCTACATATGCAAATTTCCATTCTTGTTTACAAGTTTTGGGGATCAGAATTTCACATTTAGTTTATGATATAGGATGTATTGGTACCTGTAGTTGATATGTGTGGCCACATTTGGCTGTATTCTCTTGCAATATCCAGAATTATTATTTCCCTCATGAATAAGATTGCTTATAGTAATATATTCTTTTTTACTACATTGTCGCTTGACTTTCCTGTATACTGGCATGTACTAATTTTTCCACCAATGATCAAACCTCACCGTCCCCACATTTCCTTAAAGTTTGTGATGCATAGTCTACCTGATTAGTTATTTAACCTGTAAATGACCAGATATGCTTATAAAAACTTCATATACTTTTAGGATGAATTTATTCGTTTAATACAAGACTATTTCTTCACATTTCTGAGTGTCACTCTGTCAAGTTTAATATTTATTTCCTATGCATGCTGCCTGAATGTTATTTGGAAATCACTATATCTAACACATTTTAACTTCATTTGCATACATCTTACTGTTTTCTAGATATAAGTGAAACATTTTATATCTTTTCAGGTCTAGGCTGGTATCTGGAACAAAGTGTTAGTGGTGGATCAGCTTGGAAGCTCTCCAGTAGTCTGGTGTTGATAGCAAGGTTTCATAAGGACATATGCAGTGTACTGCCATAAGTGATCATATCACCACACTAATATACAGCACCTCAAGGACATGGCTTAGATCTTCATGGGAGAGATTAGCACCATTGTTCAGTAAGGTATAGCCTGCCTAAAAACTGTATTTTCCTATCTTATTGTCGCTTTTTGTAGTTATCGACACTAAAATGTAATGCAATTTTCCTATAAAACATGGAAGTGGTCCCATCAGATGTTTAAATCTGAGTGCACTATTAATTATACGAATAACTGCCTAAATACCTGACACAATAAATATGGAACATAGCACCTGTTGCTGCTTCTTTAGTGTGTACACCTATATGCACCTTGACAGGCATATTGCGGTTTGTTGCCAAAATCACTATGAGTCATGCTACTTCACTACCCCTGGGAAAAATGTTCTCAGTTACACAGACCCAAACCACCATTTATTTTAAAGACCATTGATTGATCAACTTTTCTGCCTAAACTTTGACAAAATCTGTTTTCAAACTTTTATGAAAATTTAATTTTTCAATAAAATTTAGTTTATAAATTTAAATGTTTATTTAAATTTCCATTAAAATTTGAATTGCTCAAAATGTTTAAACTTTAAACATAGTTTCAGACAGGCCTTATCTTGTAGTACAATTAGGTTTTTACAGCATTGAAAAAGTCCTATAATTAAGGAAGATATAGCAAATTTAGTTTTGGTTTCTCAAAAGCACATGAATCAACACTTGCACCCTGTGGAACACCTGCACTACACACTTTCCAGCAGGTGTCACATGTCTTGTATGCAAGGAAATTCAAAAAGACTTCATGTATAAAGTTCAAATAGGTGTGGCATTCAAATATAAAAGTTTTACTAAAATTTGCCCCAAAACGTTGGGCCTGTCAGGAATCACACTACAATTAATACTTCCAGTTCAGTACCCACGAATGTAGTTCCAGTCTATTTTTAGAACATTTTTTCCTCTCTCATTTTGGTGGTGATAGAAGAGTTATATTGATGCATATTTGGTAGGGATTTAAAGGTAATTGTTCATTCTTGAGAATATGATCAGAGAGAGTGGTTGTCAGTGTGTAATTTGGCGACAGTGCACATGGAGTAATAAGGCCATGGTGATGATCCGGAAGTGAAATATGTGGTCTGTGTACATGCTGTTCTGTTTACAGTGCAGCAGCTCAAAAAAATGCCGATCAACCCTTGACAAGAATTTCACCGTGAAGTCATCTTTGGAGGTATTTTAGATTAACATATGATTTGTATTGATTGTCACACTGTGGAAAGGTCAGTACTGAGAAATATATGTAGAGAACATATAGTAAAATTAATTGTGGTCTATGTCCTGTACAGGCAGTATTGATGAAACTTTAATATGCTATAAAAATTTTATTATTAATGATAAACACATGAAATTTAGAGGTGTTATATATATTAACATTTAAAATAGAAAAATGACATTAGAATTTAAAAATTGATTTTAGTTTTTAAAATTTTAATAATTTTTTTTTAAAAAATTAAAAAATTAAAATTTGTCCCTTAAAATACACATAGATAATATTTTTGGAAATTATATCAAATGATATCAGCATGTTTATACTCCTACACCATATACAAGCTACAATGATGGATATTTGTCAAATTTTGTCAGAGAAAATATCTTTGTAAGTCAAAATGAGACATACTTTTAAAATGTATGAAAGACAGATTCTATTTTGTATTGATCATTCAAACTATTTATTAGGGGTCCAATCAGTTAATTTATGTGTTTATGATGGGGTGACTTCCTGAGTAACACATATCTGCTTATATAGCCTTTAGTAACTGTTAACAAATATAGTTACAGGGTGTTTAGTGAGAGGACAGTGATGAAAACTTTATACTAGAACCTACTCAAGTTCTCTACTAAATCAGTTTAAACTTTCTGAGAATGAAATGCAGGCTGAAGGGATAAAATATACTTTCCACATGTATATTTACCCTTGAATGTAAGAAAACAGCAAAATGATGTAAGTTGAACACAAAATGCATTCAATTTTATTGTTCAGTTTGGCTAAGATATTGATTAGTGAAGTGCGGCATTGTGGTCTGTATGATGTTATGTGAATTCTAATGATCCATCTTAATTTATGCATTGTTAATTACTAATAATATTTGTTAACTGACACTCTAAAGATTGCATAAGATATATTCAAACAGATATTTTGAGTTTAACTGTGTACAGCTGATCTTAGCATGGTTACATATCCCACATGAACAGATATTCACATTATTTAGAATGTTTGGGATCCAAAGTTCACATTCAGTATATCATATAGGCTGACATTGTACCTACAGTGAATCTGTAAGACACATTTCTGGCTGTGTGCACTAAATGTATCCCAAAATAATATTTTCTTCATTAATATGCCCATGTATGGTAACATATTTCAATTCAGTACTTGGATAGAGTGCGGTATTGTAATATCAGCTGATATCTGATTCTATTGAATCATTGAGGTTAATAATTGGTATCAAGCACCCTTAAAAATACACTTTAAATGTTGAAACAGATCATTGGAATTATTTTTGCACATTTGATCATAACAATTACATTGTATATGTCCTACATATGCAAATTTCCATTCTTGTTTACAAGTTTTGGGGATCAGAATTTCACATTTAGTTTATGATATAGGATGTATTGGTACCTGTAGTTGATATGTGTGGCCACATTTGGCTGTATTCTCTTGCAATATCCAGAATTATTATTTCCCTCATGAATAAGATTGCTTATAGTAATATATTCTTTTTTACTACATTGTCGCTTGACTTTCCTGTATACTGGCATGTACTAATTTTTCCACCAATGATCAAACCTCACCGTCCCCACATTTCCTTAAAGTTTGTGATGCATAGTCTACCTGATTAGTTATTTAACCTGTAAATGACCAGATATGCTTATAAATAACTTCATATACTTTTAGGATGAATTTATTCGTTTAATACAAGACTATTTCTTCACATTTCTGAGTGTCACTCTGTCAAGTTTAATATTTATTTCCTATGCATGCTGCCTGAATGTTATTTGGAAATCACTATATCTAACACATTTTAACTTCATTTGCATACATCTTACTGTTTTCTAGATATAAGTGAAACATTTTATATCTTTTCAGGTCTAGGCTGGTATCTGGAACAAAGTGTTAGTGGTGGATCAGCTTGGAAGCTCTCCAGTAGTCTGGTGTTGATAGCAAGGTTTCATAAGGACATATGCAGTGTACTGCCATAAGTGATCATATCACCACACTAATATACAGCACCTCAAGGACATGGCTTAGATCTTCATGGGAGAGATTAGCACCATTGTTCAGTAAGGTATAGCCTGCCTAAAAACTGTATTTTCCTATCTTATTGTCGCTTTTTGTAGTTATCGACACTAAAATGTAATGCAATTTTCCTATAAAACATGGAAGTGGTCCCATCAGATGTTTAAATCTGAGTGCACTATTAATTATACGAATAACTGCCTAAATACCTGACACAATAAATATGGAACATAGCACCTGTTGCTGCTTCTTTAGTGTGTACACCTATATGCACCTTGACAGGCATATTGCGGTTTGTTGCCAAAATCACTATGAGTCATGCTACTTCACTACCCCTGGGAAAAATGTTCTCAGTTACACAGACCCAAACCACCATTTATTTTAAAGACCATTGATTGATCAACTTTTCTGCCTAAACTTTGACAAAATCTGTTTTCAAACTTTTATGAAAATTTAATTTTTCAATAAAATTTAGTTTATAAATTTAAATGTTTATTTAAATTTCCATTAAAATTTGAATTGCTCAAAATGTTTAAACTTTAAACATAGTTTCAGACAGGCCTTATCTTGTAGTACAATTAGGTTTTTACAGCATTGAAAAAGTCCTATAATTAAGGAAGATATAGCAAATTTAGTTTTGGTTTCTCAAAAGCACATGAATCAACACTTGCACCCTGTGGAACACCTGCACTACACACTTTCCAGCAGGTGTCACATGTCTTGTATGCAAGGAAATTCAAAAAGACTTCATGTATAAAGTTCAAATAGGTGTGGCATTCAAATATAAAAGTTTTACTAAAATTTGCCCCAAAACGTTGGGCCTGTCAGGAATCACACTACAATTAATACTTCCAGTTCAGTACCCACGAATGTAGTTCCAGTCTATTTTTAGAACATTTTTTCCTCTCTCATTTTGGTGGTGATAGAAGAGTTATATTGATGCATATTTGGTAGGGATTTAAAGGTAATTGTTCATTCTTGAGAATATGATCAGAGAGAGTGGTTGTCAGTGTGTAATTTGGCGACAGTGCACATGGAGTAATAAGGCCATGGTGATGATCCGGAAGTGAAATATGTGGTCTGTGTACATGCTGTTCTGTTTACAGTGCAGCAGCTCAAAAAAATGCCGATCAACCCTTGACAAGAATTTCACCGTGAAGTCATCTTTGGAGGTATTTTAGATTAACATATGATTTGTATTGATTGTCACACTGTGGAAAGGTCAGTACTGAGAAATATATGTAGAGAACATATAGTAAAATTAATTGTGGTCTATGTCCTGTACAGGCAGTATTGATGAAACTTTAATATGCTATAAAAATTTTATTATTAATGATAAACACATGAAATTTAGAGGTGTTATATATATTAACATTTAAAATAGAAAAATGACATTAGAATTTAAAAATTGATTTTAGTTTTTAAAATTTTAATAATTTTTTTTTAAAAAATTAAAAAATTAAAATTTGTCCCTTAAAATACACATAGATAATATTTTTGGAAATTATATCAAATGATATCAGCATGTTTATACTCCTACACCATATACAAGCTACAATGATGGATATTTGTCAAATTTTGTCAGAGAAAATATCTTTGTAAGTCAAAATGAGACATACTTTTAAAATGTATGAAAGACAGATTCTATTTTGTATTGATCATTCAAACTATTTATTAGGGGTCCAATCAGTTAATTTATGTGTTTATGATGGGGTGACTTCCTGAGTAACACATATCTGCTTATATAGCCTTTAGTAACTGTTAACAAATATAGTTACAGGGTGTTTAGTGAGAGGACAGTGATGAAAACTTGATACTAGAACCTACTCAAGTTCTCTACTAAATCAGTTTAAACTTTCTGAGAATGAAATGCAGGCTGAAGGGATAAAATATACTTTCCACATGTATATTTACCCTTGAATGTAAGAAAACAGCAAAATGATGTAAGTTGAACACAAAATGCATTCAATTTTATTGTTCAGTTTGGCTAAGATATTGATTAGTGAAGTGCGGCATTGTGGTCTGTATGATGTTATGTGAATTCTAATGATCCATCTTAATTTATGCATTGTTAATTACTAATAATATTTGTTAACTGACACTCTAAAGATTGCATAAGATATATTCAAACAGATATTTTGAGTTTAACTGTGTACAGCTGATCTTAGCATGGTTACATATCCCACATGAACAGATATTCACATTATTTAGAATGTTTGGGATCCAAAGTTCACATTCAGTATATCATATAGGCTGACATTGTACCTACAGTGAATCTGTAAGACACATTTCTGGCTGTGTGCACTAAATGTATCCCAAAATAATATTTTCTTCATTAATATGCCCATGTATGGTAACATATTTCAATTCAGTACTTGGATAGAGTGCGGTATTGTAATATCAGCTGATATCTGATTCTATTGAATCATTGAGGTTAATAATTGGTATCAAGCACCCTTAAAAATACACTTTAAATGTTGAAACAGATCATTGGAATTATTTTTGCACATTTGATCATAACAATTACATTGTATATGTCCTACATATGCAAATTTCCATTCTTGTTTACAAGTTTTGGGGATCAGAATTTCACATTTAGTTTATGATATAGGATGTATTGGTACCTGTAGTTGATATGTGTGGCCACATTTGGCTGTATTCTCTTGCAATATCCAGAATTATTATTTCCCTCATGAATAAGATTGCTTATAGTAATATATTCTTTTTTACTACATTGTCGCTTGACTTTCCTGTATACTGGCATGTACTAATTTTTCCACCAATGATCAAACCTCACCGTCCCCACATTTCCTTAAAGTTTGTGATGCATAGTCTACCTGATTAGTTATTTAACCTGTAAATGACCAGATATGCTTATAAAAACTTCATATACTTTTAGGATGAATTTATTCGTTTAATACAAGACTATTTCTTCACATTTCTGAGTGTCACTCTGTCAAGTTTAATATTTATTTCCTATGCATGCTGCCTGAATGTTATTTGGAAATCACTATATCTAACACATTTTAACTTCATTTGCATACATCTTACTGTTTTCTAGATATAAGTGAAACATTTTATATCTTTTCAGGTCTAGGCTGGTATCTGGAACAAAGTGTTAGTGGTGGATCAGCTTGGAAGCTCTCCAGTAGTCTGGTGTTGATAGCAAGGTTTCATAAGGACATATGCAGTGTACTGCCATAAGTGATCATATCACCACACTAATATACAGCACCTCAAGGACATGGCTTAGATCTTCATGGGAGAGATTAGCACCATTGTTCAGTAAGGTATAGCCTGCCTAAAAACTGTATTTTCCTATCTTATTGTCGCTTTTTGTAGTTATCGACACTAAAATGTAATGCAATTTTCCTATAAAACATGGAAGTGGTCCCATCAGATGTTTAAATCTGAGTGCACTATTAATTATACGAATAACTGCCTAAATACCTGACACAATAAATATGGAACATAGCACCTGTTGCTGCTTCTTTAGTGTGTACACCTATATGCACCTTGACAGGCATATTGCGGTTTGTTGCCAAAATCACTATGAGTCATGCTACTTCACTACCCCTGGGAAAAATGTTCTCAGTTACACAGACCCAAACCACCATTTATTTTAAAGACCATTGATTGATCAACTTTTCTGCCTAAACTTTGACAAAATCTGTTTTCAAACTTTTATGAAAATTTAATTTTTCAATAAAATTTAGTTTATAAATTTAAATGTTTATTTAAATTTCCATTAAAATTTGAATTGCTCAAAATGTTTAAACTTTAAACATAGTTTCAGACAGGCCTTATCTTGTAGTACAATTAGGTTTTTACAGCATTGAAAAAGTCCTATAATTAAGGAAGATATAGCAAATTTAGTTTTGGTTTCTCAAAAGCACATGAATCAACACTTGCACCCTGTGGAACACCTGCACTACACACTTTCCAGCAGGTGTCACATGTCTTGTATGCAAGGAAATTCAAAAAGACTTCATGTATAAAGTTCAAATAGGTGTGGCATTCAAATATAAAAGTTTTACTAAAATTTGCCCCAAAACGTTGGGCCTGTCAGGAATCACACTACAATTAATACTTCCAGTTCAGTACCCACGAATGTAGTTCCAGTCTATTTTTAGAACATTTTTTCCTCTCTCATTTTGGTGGTGATAGAAGAGTTATATTGATGCATATTTGGTAGGGATTTAAAGGTAATTGTTCATTCTTGAGAATATGATCAGAGAGAGTGGTTGTCAGTGTGTAATTTGGCGACAGTGCACATGGAGTAATAAGGCCATGGTGATGATCCGGAAGTGAAATATGTGGTCTGTGTACATGCTGTTCTGTTTACAGTGCAGCAGCTCAAAAAAATGCCGATCAACCCTTGACAAGAATTTCACCGTGAAGTCATCTTTGGAGGTATTTTAGATTAACATATGATTTGTATTGATTGTCACACTGTGGAAAGGTCAGTACTGAGAAATATATGTAGAGAACATATAGTAAAATTAATTGTGGTCTATGTCCTGTACAGGCAGTATTGATGAAACTTTAATATGCTATAAAAATTTTATTATTAATGATAAACACATGAAATTTAGAGGTGTTATATATATTAACATTTAAAATAGAAAAATGACATTAGAATTTAAAAATTGATTTTAGTTTTTAAAATTTTAATAATTTTTTTTTAAAAAATTAAAAAATTAAAATTTGTCCCTTAAAATACACATAGATAATATTTTTGGAAATTATATCAAATGATATCAGCATGTTTATACTCCTACACCATATACAAGCTACAATGATGGATATTTGTCAAATTTTGTCAGAGAAAATATCTTTGTAAGTCAAAATGAGACATACTTTTAAAATGTATGAAAGACAGATTCTATTTTGTATTGATCATTCAAACTATTTATTAGGGGTCCAATCAGTTAATTTATGTGTTTATGATGGGGTGACTTCCTGAGTAACACATATCTGCTTATATAGCCTTTAGTAACTGTTAACAAATATAGTTACAGGGTGTTTAGTGAGAGGACAGTGATGAAAACTTTATACTAGAACCTACTCAAGTTCTCTACTAAATCAGTTTAAACTTTCTGAGAATGAAATGCAGGCTGAAGGGATAAAATATACTTTCCACATGTATATTTACCCTTGAATGTAAGAAAACAGCAAAATGATGTAAGTTGAACACAAAATGCATTCAATTTTATTGTTCAGTTTGGCTAAGATATTGATTAGTGAAGTGCGGCATTGTGGTCTGTATGATGTTATGTGAATTCTAATGATCCATCTTAATTTATGCATTGTTAATTACTAATAATATTTGTTAACTGACACTCTAAAGATTGCATAAGATATATTCAAACAGATATTTTGAGTTTAACTGTGTACAGCTGATCTTAGCATGGTTACATATCCCACATGAACAGATATTCACATTATTTAGAATGTTTGGGATCCAAAGTTCACATTCAGTATATCATATAGGCTGACATTGTACCTACAGTGAATCTGTAAGACACATTTCTGGCTGTGTGCACTAAATGTATCCCAAAATAATATTTTCTTCATTAATATGCCCATGTATGGTAACATATTTCAATTCAGTACTTGGATAGAGTGCGGTATTGTAATATCAGCTGATATCTGATTCTATTGAATCATTGAGGTTAATAATTGGTATCAAGCACCCTTAAAAATACACTTTAAATGTTGAAACAGATCATTGGAATTATTTTTGCACATTTGATCATAACAATTACATTGTATATGTCCTACATATGCAAATTTCCATTCTTGTTTACAAGTTTTGGGGATCAGAATTTCACATTTAGTTTATGATATAGGATGTATTGGTACCTGTAGTTGATATGTGTGGCCACATTTGGCTGTATTCTCTTGCAATATCCAGAATTATTATTTCCCTCATGAATAAGATTGCTTATAGTAATATATTCTTTTTTACTACATTGTCGCTTGACTTTCCTGTATACTGGCATGTACTAATTTTTCCACCAATGATCAAACCTCACCGTCCCCACATTTCCTTAAAGTTTGTGATGCATAGTCTACCTGATTAGTTATTTAACCTGTAAATGACCAGATATGCTTATAAAAACTTCATATACTTTTAGGATGAATTTATTCGTTTAATACAAGACTATTTCTTCACATTTCTGAGTGTCACTCTGTCAAGTTTAATATTTATTTCCTATGCATGCTGCCTGAATGTTATTTGGAAATCACTATATCTAACACATTTTAACTTCATTTGCATACATCTTACTGTTTTCTAGATATAAGTGAAACATTTTATATCTTTTCAGGTCTAGGCTGGTATCTGGAACAAAGTGTTAGTGGTGGATCAGCTTGGAAGCTCTCCAGTAGTCTGGTGTTGATAGCAAGGTTTCATAAGGACATATGCAGTGTACTGCCATAAGTGATCATATCACCACACTAATATACAGCACCTCAAGGACATGGCTTAGATCTTCATGGGAGAGATTAGCACCATTGTTCAGTAAGGTATAGCCTGCCTAAAAACTGTATTTTCCTATCTTATTGTCGCTTTTTGTAGTTATCGACACTAAAATGTAATGCAATTTTCCTATAAAACATGGAAGTGGTCCCATCAGATGTTTAAATCTGAGTGCACTATTAATTATACGAATAACTGCCTAAATACCTGACACAATAAATATGGAACATAGCACCTGTTGCTGCTTCTTTAGTGTGTACACCTATATGCACCTTGACAGGCATATTGCGGTTTGTTGCCAAAATCACTATGAGTCATGCTACTTCACTACCCCTGGGAAAAATGTTCTCAGTTACACAGACCCAAACCACCATTTATTTTAAAGACCATTGATTGATCAACTTTTCTGCCTAAACTTTGACAAAATCTGTTTTCAAACTTTTATGAAAATTTAATTTTTCAATAAAATTTAGTTTATAAATTTAAATGTTTATTTAAATTTCCATTAAAATTTGAATTGCTCAAAATGTTTAAACTTTAAACATAGTTTCAGACAGGCCTTATCTTGTAGTACAATTAGGTTTTTACAGCATTGAAAAAGTCCTATAATTAAGGAAGATATAGCAAATTTAGTTTTGGTTTCTCAAAAGCACATGAATCAACACTTGCACCCTGTGGAACACCTGCACTACACACTTTCCAGCAGGTGTCACATGTCTTGTATGCAAGGAAATTCAAAAAGACTTCATGTATAAAGTTCAAATAGGTGTGGCATTCAAATATAAAAGTTTTACTAAAATTTGCCCCAAAACGTTGGGCCTGTCAGGAATCACACTACAATTAATACTTCCAGTTCAGTACCCACGAATGTAGTTCCAGTCTATTTTTAGAACATTTTTTCCTCTCTCATTTTGGTGGTGATAGAAGAGTTATATTGATGCATATTTGGTAGGGATTTAAAGGTAATTGTTCATTCTTGAGAATATGATCAGAGAGAGTGGTTGTCAGTGTGTAATTTGGCGACAGTGCACATGGAGTAATAAGGCCATGGTGATGATCCGGAAGTGAAATATGTGGTCTGTGTACATGCTGTTCTGTTTACAGTGCAGCAGCTCAAAAAAATGCCGATCAACCCTTGACAAGAATTTCACCGTGAAGTCATCTTTGGAGGTATTTTAGATTAACATATGATTTGTATTGATTGTCACACTGTGGAAAGGTCAGTACTGAGAAATATATGTAGAGAACATATAGTAAAATTAATTGTGGTCTATGTCCTGTACAGGCAGTATTGATGAAACTTTAATATGCTATAAAAATTTTATTATTAATGATAAACACATGAAATTTAGAGGTGTTATATATATTAACATTTAAAATAGAAAAATGACATTAGAATTTAAAAATTGATTTTAGTTTTTAAAATTTTAATAATTTTTTTTTAAAAAATTAAAAAATTAAAATTTGTCCCTTAAAATACACATAGATAATATTTTTGGAAATTATATCAAATGATATCAGCATGTTTATACTCCTACACCATATACAAGCTACAATGATGGATATTTGTCAAATTTTGTCAGAGAAAATATCTTTGTAAGTCAAAATGAGACATACTTTTAAAATGTATGAAAGACAGATTCTATTTTGTATTGATCATTCAAACTATTTATTAGGGGTCCAATCAGTTAATTTATGTGTTTATGATGGGGTGACTTCCTGAGTAACACATATCTGCTTATATAGCCTTTAGTAACTGTTAACAAATATAGTTACAGGGTGTTTAGTGAGAGGACAGTGATGAAAACTTTATACTAGAACCTACTCAAGTTCTCTACTAAATCAGTTTAAACTTTCTGAGAATGAAATGCAGGCTGAAGGGATAAAATATACTTTCCACATGTATATTTACCCTTGAATGTAAGAAAACAGCAAAATGATGTAAGTTGAACACAAAATGCATTCAATTTTATTGTTCAGTTTGGCTAAGATATTGATTAGTGAAGTGCGGCATTGTGGTCTGTATGATGTTATGTGAATTCTAATGATCCATCTTAATTTATGCATTGTTAATTACTAATAATATTTGTTAACTGACACTCTAAAGATTGCATAAGATATATTCAAACAGATATTTTGAGTTTAACTGTGTACAGCTGATCTTAGCATGGTTACATATCCCACATGAACAGATATTCACATTATTTAGAATGTTTGGGATCCAAAGTTCACATTCAGTATATCATATAGGCTGACATTGTACCTACAGTGAATCTGTAAGACACATTTCTGGCTGTGTGCACTAAATGTATCCCAAAATAATATTTTCTTCATTAATATGCCCATGTATGGTAACATATTTCAATTCAGTACTTGGATAGAGTGCGGTATTGTAATATCAGCTGATATCTGATTCTATTGAATCATTGAGGTTAATAATTGGTATCAAGCACCCTTAAAAATACACTTTAAATGTTGAAACAGATCATTGGAATTATTTTTGCACATTTGATCATAACAATTACATTGTATATGTCCTACATATGCAAATTTCCATTCTTGTTTACAAGTTTTGGGGATCAGAATTTCACATTTAGTTTATGATATAGGATGTATTGGTACCTGTAGTTGATATGTGTGGCCACATTTGGCTGTATTCTCTTGCAATATCCAGAATTATTATTTCCCTCATGAATAAGATTGCTTATAGTAATATATTCTTTTTTACTACATTGTCGCTTGACTTTCCTGTATACTGGCATGTACTAATTTTTCCACCAATGATCAAACCTCACCGTCCCCACATTTCCTTAAAGTTTGTGATGCATAGTCTACCTGATTAGTTATTTAACCTGTAAATGACCAGATATGCTTATAAAAACTTCATATACTTTTAGGATGAATTTATTCGTTTAATACAAGACTATTTCTTCACATTTCTGAGTGTCACTCTGTCAAGTTTAATATTTATTTCCTATGCATGCTGCCTGAATGTTATTTGGAAATCACTATATCTAACACATTTTAACTTCATTTGCATACATCTTACTGTTTTCTAGATATAAGTGAAACATTTTATATCTTTTCAGGTCTAGGCTGGTATCTGGAACAAAGTGTTAGTGGTGGATCAGCTTGGAAGCTCTCCAGTAGTCTGGTGTTGATAGCAAGGTTTCATA
The DNA here is from genome assembly GCA_029339505.1 of Unio delphinus. Taxonomy (NCBI): domain Eukaryota; kingdom Metazoa; phylum Mollusca; class Bivalvia; order Unionida; family Unionidae; genus Unio; species Unio delphinus. The sequence goes on along the minus strand of JAQISU010000742.1, from coordinate 14,895 downwards.
AGGACATATGCAGTGTACTGCCATAAGTGATCATATCACCACACTAATATACAGCACCTCAAGGACATGGCTTAGATCTTCATGGGAGAGATTAGCACCATTGTTCAGTAAGGTATAGCCTGCCTAAAAACTGTATTTTCCTATCTTATTGTCGCTTTTTGTAGTTATCGACACTAAAATGTAATGCAATTTTCCTATAAAACATGGAAGTGGTCCCATCAGATGTTTAAATCTGAGTGCACTATTAATTATACGAATAACTGCCTAAATACCTGACACAATAAATATGGAACATAGCACCTGTTGCTGCTTCTTTAGTGTGTACACCTATATGCACCTTGACAGGCATATTGCGGTTTGTTGCCAAAATCACTATGAGTCATGCTACTTCACTACCCCTGGGAAAAATGTTCTCAGTTACACAGACCCAAACCACCATTTATTTTAAAGACCATTGATTGATCAACTTTTCTGCCTAAACTTTGACAAAATCTGTTTTCAAACTTTTATGAAAATTTAATTTTTCAATAAAATTTAGTTTATAAATTTAAATGTTTATTTAAATTTCCATTAAAATTTGAATTGCTCAAAATGTTTAAACTTTAAACATAGTTTCAGACAGGCCTTATCTTGTAGTACAATTAGGTTTTTACAGCATTGAAAAAGTCCTATAATTAAGGAAGATATAGCAAATTTAGTTTTGGTTTCTCAAAAGCACATGAATCAACACTTGCACCCTGTGGAACACCTGCACTACACACTTTCCAGCAGGTGTCACATGTCTTGTATGCAAGGAAATTCAAAAAGACTTCATGTATAAAGTTCAAATAGGTGTGGCATTCAAATATAAAAGTTTTACTAAAATTTGCCCCAAAACGTTGGGCCTGTCAGGAATCACACTACAATTAATACTTCCAGTTCAGTACCCACGAATGTAGTTCCAGTCTATTTTTAGAACATTTTTTCCTCTCTCATTTTGGTGGTGATAGAAGAGTTATATTGATGCATATTTGGTAGGGATTTAAAGGTAATTGTTCATTCTTGAGAATATGATCAGAGAGAGTGGTTGTCAGTGTGTAATTTGGCGACAGTGCACATGGAGTAATAAGGCCATGGTGATGATCCGGAAGTGAAATATGTGGTCTGTGTACATGCTGTTCTGTTTACAGTGCAGCAGCTCAAAAAAATGCCGATCAACCCTTGACAAGAATTTCACCGTGAAGTCATCTTTGGAGGTATTTTAGATTAACATATGATTTGTATTGATTGTCACACTGTGGAAAGGTCAGTACTGAGAAATATATGTAGAGAACATATAGTAAAATTAATTGTGGTCTATGTCCTGTACAGGCAGTATTGATGAAACTTTAATATGCTATAAAAATTTTATTATTAATGATAAACACATGAAATTTAGAGGTGTTATATATATTAACATTTAAAATAGAAAAATGACATTAGAATTTAAAAATTGATTTTAGTTTTTAAAATTTTAATAATTTTTTTTAAAAAATTAAAAAATTAAAATTTGTCCCTTAAAATACACATAGATAATATTTTTGGAAATTATATCAAATGATATCAGCATGTTTATACTCCTACACCATATACAAGCTACAATGATGGATATTTGTCAAATTTTGTCAGAGAAAATATCTTTGTAAGTCAAAATGAGACATACTTTTAAAATGTATGAAAGACAGATTCTATTTTGTATTGATCATTCAAACTATTTATTAGGGGTCCAATCAGTTAATTTATGTGTTTATGATGGGGTGACTTCCTGAGTAACACATATCTGCTTATATAGCCTTTAGTAACTGTTAACAAATATAGTTACAGGGTGTTTAGTGAGAGGACAGTGATGAAAACTTTATACTAGAACCTACTCAAGTTCTCTACTAAATCAGTTTAAACTTTCTGAGAATGAAATGCAGGCTGAAGGGATAAAATATACTTTCCACATGTATATTTACCCTTGAATGTAAGAAAACAGCAAAATGATGTAAGTTGAACACAAAATGCATTCAATTTTATTGTTCAGTTTGGCTAAGATATTGATTAGTGAAGTGCGGCATTGTGGTCTGTATGATGTTATGTGAATTCTAATGATCCATCTTAATTTATGCATTGTTAATTACTAATAATATTTGTTAACTGACACTCTAAAGATTGCATAAGATATATTCAAACAGATATTTTGAGTTTAACTGTGTACAGCTGATCTTAGCATGGTTACATATCCCACATGAACAGATATTCACATTATTTAGAATGTTTGGGATCCAAAGTTCACATTCAGTATATCATATAGGCTGACATTGTACCTACAGTGAATCTGTAAGACACATTTCTGGCTGTGTGCACTAAATGTATCCCAAAATAATATTTTCTTCATTAATATGCCCATGTATGGTAACATATTTCAATTCAGTACTTGGATAGAGTGCGGTATTGTAATATCAGCTGATATCTGATTCTATTGAATCATTGAGGTTAATAATTGGTATCAAGCACCCTTAAAAATACACTTTAAATGTTGAAACAGATCATTGGAATTATTTTTGCACATTTGATCATAACAATTACATTGTATATGTCCTACATATGCAAATTTCCATTCTTGTTTACAAGTTTTGGGGATCAGAATTTCACATTTAGTTTATGATATAGGATGTATTGGTACCTGTAGTTGATATGTGTGGCCACATTTGGCTGTATTCTCTTGCAATATCCAGAATTATTATTTCCCTCATGAATAAGATTGCTTATAGTAATATATTCTTTTTTACTACATTGTCGCTTGACTTTCCTGTATACTGGCATGTACTAATTTTTCCACCAATGATCAAACCTCACCGTCCCCACATTTCCTTAAAGTTTGTGATGCATAGTCTACCTGATTAGTTATTTAACCTGTAAATGACCAGATATGCTTATAAAAACTTCATATACTTTTAGGATGAATTTATTCGTTTAATACAAGACTATTTCTTCACATTTCTGAGTGTCACTCTGTCAAGTTTAATATTTATTTCCTATGCATGCTGCCTGAATGTTATTTGGAAATCACTATATCTAACACATTTTAACTTCATTTGCATACATCTTACTGTTTTCTAGATATAAGTGAAACATTTTATATCTTTTCAGGTCTAGGCTGGTATCTGGAACAAAGTGTTAGTGGTGGATCAGCTTGGAAGCTCTCCAGTAGTCTGGTGTTGATAGCAAGGTTTCATAAGGACATATGCAGTGTACTGCCATAAGTGATCATATCACCACACTAATATACAGCACCTCAAGGACATGGCTTAGATCTTCATGGGAGAGATTAGCACCATTGTTCAGTAAGGTATAGCCTGCCTAAAAACTGTATTTTCCTATCTTATTGTCGCTTTTTGTAGTTATCGACACTAAAATGTAATGCAATTTTCCTATAAAACATGGAAGTGGTCCCATCAGATGTTTAAATCTGAGTGCACTATTAATTATACGAATAACTGCCTAAATACCTGACACAATAAATATGGAACATAGCACCTGTTGCTGCTTCTTTAGTGTGTACACCTATATGCACCTTGACAGGCATATTGCGGTTTGTTGCCAAAATCACTATGAGTCATGCTACTTCACTACCCCTGGGAAAAATGTTCTCAGTTACACAGACCCAAACCACCATTTATTTTAAAGACCATTGATTGATCAACTTTTCTGCCTAAACTTTGACAAAATCTGTTTTCAAACTTTTATGAAAATTTAATTTTTCAATAAAATTTAGTTTATAAATTTAAATGTTTATTTAAATTTCCATTAAAATTTGAATTGCTCAAAATGTTTAAACTTTAAACATAGTTTCAGACAGGCCTTATCTTGTAGTACAATTAGGTTTTTACAGCATTGAAAAAGTCCTATAATTAAGGAAGATATAGCAAATTTAGTTTTGGTTTCTCAAAAGCACATGAATCAACACTTGCACCCTGTGGAACACCTGCACTACACACTTTCCAGCAGGTGTCACATGTCTTGTATGCAAGGAAATTCAAAAAGACTTCATGTATAAAGTTCAAATAGGTGTGGCATTCAAATATAAAAGTTTTACTAAAATTTGCCCCAAAACGTTGGGCCTGTCAGGAATCACACTACAATTAATACTTCCAGTTCAGTACCCACGAATGTAGTTCCAGTCTATTTTTAGAACATTTTTTCCTCTCTCATTTTGGTGGTGATAGAAGAGTTATATTGATGCATATTTGGTAGGGATTTAAAGGTAATTGTTCATTCTTGAGAATATGATCAGAGAGAGTGGTTGTCAGTGTGTAATTTGGCGACAGTGCACATGGAGTAATAAGGCCATGGTGATGATCCGGAAGTGAAATATGTGGTCTGTGTACATGCTGTTCTGTTTACAGTGCAGCAGCTCAAAAAAATGCCGATCAACCCTTGACAAGAATTTCACCGTGAAGTCATCTTTGGAGGTATTTTAGATTAACATATGATTTGTATTGATTGTCACACTGTGGAAAGGTCAGTACTGAGAAATATATGTAGAGAACATATAGTAAAATTAATTGTGGTCTATGTCCTGTACAGGCAGTATTGATGAAACTTTAATATGCTATAAAAATTTTATTATTAATGATAAACACATGAAATTTAGAGGTGTTATATATATTAACATTTAAAATAGAAAAATGACATTAGAATTTAAAAATTGATTTTAGTTTTTAAAATTTTAATAATTTTTTTTTAAAAAATTAAAAAATTAAAATTTGTCCCTTAAAATACACATAGATAATATTTTTGGAAATTATATCAAATGATATCAGCATGTTTATACTCCTACACCATATACAAGCTACAATGATGGATATTTGTCAAATTTTGTCAGAGAAAATATCTTTGTAAGTCAAAATGAGACATACTTTTAAAATGTATGAAAGACAGATTCTATTTTGTATTGATCATTCAAACTATTTATTAGGGGTCCAATCAGTTAATTTATGTGTTTATGATGGGGTGACTTCCTGAGTAACACATATCTGCTTATATAGCCTTTAGTAACTGTTAACAAATATAGTTACAGGGTGTTTAGTGAGAGGACAGTGATGAAAACTTTATACTAGAACCTACTCAAGTTCTCTACTAAATCAGTTTAAACTTTCTGAGAATGAAATGCAGGCTGAAGGGATAAAATATACTTTCCACATGTATATTTACCCTTGAATGTAAGAAAACAGCAAAATGATGTAAGTTGAACACAAAATGCATTCAATTTTATTGTTCAGTTTGGCTAAGATATTGATTAGTGAAGTGCGGCATTGTGGTCTGTATGATGTTATGTGAATTCTAATGATCCATCTTAATTTATGCATTGTTAATTACTAATAATATTTGTTAACTGACACTCTAAAGATTGCATAAGATATATTCAAACAGATATTTTGAGTTTAACTGTGTACAGCTGATCTTAGCATGGTTACATATCCCACATGAACAGATATTCACATTATTTAGAATGTTTGGGATCCAAAGTTCACATTCAGTATATCATATAGGCTGACATTGTACCTACAGTGAATCTGTAAGACACATTTCTGGCTGTGTGCACTAAATGTATCCCAAAATAATATTTTCTTCATTAATATGCCCATGTATGGTAACATATTTCAATTCAGTACTTGGATAGAGTGCGGTATTGTAATATCAGCTGATATCTGATTCTATTGAATCATTGAGGTTAATAATTGGTATCAAGCACCCTTAAAAATACACTTTAAATGTTGAAACAGATCATTGGAATTATTTTTGCACATTTGATCATAACAATTACATTGTATATGTCCTACATATGCAAATTTCCATTCTTGTTTACAAGTTTTGGGGATCAGAATTTCACATTTAGTTTATGATATAGGATGTATTGGTACCTGTAGTTGATATGTGTGGCCACATTTGGCTGTATTCTCTTGCAATATCCAGAATTATTATTTCCCTCATGAATAAGATTGCTTATAGTAATATATTCTTTTTTACTACATTGTCGCTTGACTTTCCTGTATACTGGCATGTACTAATTTTTCCACCAATGATCAAACCTCACCGTCCCCACATTTCCTTAAAGTTTGTGATGCATAGTCTACCTGATTAGTTATTTAACCTGTAAATGACCAGATATGCTTATAAAAACTTCATATACTTTTAGGATGAATTTATTCGTTTAATACAAGACTATTTCTTCACATTTCTGAGTGTCACTCTGTCAAGTTTAATATTTATTTCCTATGCATGCTGCCTGAATGTTATTTGGAAATCACTATATCTAACACATTTTAACTTCATTTGCATACATCTTACTGTTTTCTAGATATAAGTGAAACATTTTATATCTTTTCAGGTCTAGGCTGGTATCTGGAACAAAGTGTTAGTGGTGGATCAGCTTGGAAGCTCTCCAGTAGTCTGGTGTTGATAGCAAGGTTTCATAAGGACATATGCAGTGTACTGCCATAAGTGATCATATCACCACACTAATATACAGCACCTCAAGGACATGGCTTAGATCTTCATGGGAGAGATTAGCACCATTGTTCAGTAAGGTATAGCCTGCCTAAAAACTGTATTTTCCTATCTTATTGTCGCTTTTTGTAGTTATCGACACTAAAATGTAATGCAATTTTCCTATAAAACATGGAAGTGGTCCCATCAGATGTTTAAATCTGAGTGCACTATTAATTATACGAATAACTGCCTAAATACCTGACACAATAAATATGGAACATAGCACCTGTTGCTGCTTCTTTAGTGTGTACACCTATATGCACCTTGACAGGCATATTGCGGTTTGTTGCCAAAATCACTATGAGTCATGCTACTTCACTACCCCTGGGAAAAATGTTCTCAGTTACACAGACCCAAACCACCATTTATTTTAAAGACCATTGATTGATCAACTTTTCTGCCTAAACTTTGACAAAATCTGTTTTCAAACTTTTATGAAAATTTAATTTTTCAATAAAATTTAGTTTATAAATTTAAATGTTTATTTAAATTTCCATTAAAATTTGAATTGCTCAAAATGTTTAAACTTTAAACATAGTTTCAGACAGGCCTTATCTTGTAGTACAATTAGGTTTTTACAGCATTGAAAAAGTCCTATAATTAAGGAAGATATAGCAAATTTAGTTTTGGTTTCTCAAAAGCACATGAATCAACACTTGCACCCTGTGGAACACCTGCACTACACACTTTCCAGCAGGTGTCACATGTCTTGTATGCAAGGAAATTCAAAAAGACTTCATGTATAAAGTTCAAATAGGTGTGGCATTCAAATATAAAAGTTTTACTAAAATTTGCCCCAAAACGTTGGGCCTGTCAGGAATCACACTACAATTAATACTTCCAGTTCAGTACCCACGAATGTAGTTCCAGTCTATTTTTAGAACATTTTTTCCTCTCTCATTTTGGTGGTGATAGAAGAGTTATATTGATGCATATTTGGTAGGGATTTAAAGGTAATTGTTCATTCTTGAGAATATGATCAGAGAGAGTGGTTGTCAGTGTGTAATTTGGCGACAGTGCACATGGAGTAATAAGGCCATGGTGATGATCCGGAAGTGAAATATGTGGTCTGTGTACATGCTGTTCTGTTTACAGTGCAGCAGCTCAAAAAAATGCCGATCAACCCTTGACAAGAATTTCACCGTGAAGTCATCTTTGGAGGTATTTTAGATTAACATATGATTTGTATTGATTGACACACTGTGGAAAGGTCAGTACTGAGAAATATATGTAGAGAACATATAGTAAAATTAATTGTGGTCTATGTCCTGTACAGGCAGTATTGATGAAACTTTAATATGCTATAAAAATTTTATTATTAATGATAAACACATGAAATTTAGAGGTGTTATATATATTAACATTTAAAATAGAAAAATGACATTAGAATTTAAAAATTGATTTTAGTTTTTAAAATTTTAATAATTTTTTTTTAAAAATTAAAAAAATTAAATTTGTCCCTTAAAAATACACATAGATAATATTTTTGGAAATTATATCAAATGATATCAGCATGTTTATACTCCTACACCATATACAAAGCTACAATGATGGATATTTGTCAAATTTTGTCAGAGAAAATATCTTTGTAAGTCAAAATGAGACATACTTTTAAAATGTATGAAAGACAGATTCTATTTTGTATTGATCATTCAAACTATTTATTAGGGGTCCAATCAGTTAATTTATGTGTTTATGATGGGGTGACTTCCTGAGTAACACATATCTGCTTATATAGCCTTTAGTAACTGTTAACAATATAGTTACAGGGTGTTTAGTGAGAGGACAGTGATGAAAACTTTATACTAGAACGAACCTACTCAAGTTCTCTACTAAATCAGTTTAAACTTTCTGAGAATGAAATGCAGGCTGAAGGGATAAAATATACTTTCCACATGTATATTTACCCTTGAATGTAAGAAAACAGCAAAATGATGTAAGTTGAACACAAAATGCATTCAATTTTATTGTTCAGTTTGGCTAAGATATTGATTAGTGAAGTGCGGCATTGTGGTCTGTATGATGTTATGTGAATTCTAATGATCCATCTTAATTTATGCATTGTTAATTACTAATAATATTTGTTAACTGACACTCTAAAGATTGCATAAGATATATTCAAACAGATATTTTGAGTTTAACTGTGTACAGCTGATCTTAGCATGGTTACATATCCCACATGAACAGATATTCACATTATTTAGAATGTTTGGGATCCAAAGTTCACATTCAGTATATTTCAATATAGGCTGACATTGTACCTACAGTGAATCTGTAAGACACATTTCTGGCTGTGTGCACTAAATGTATCCCAAAATAATATTTTCTTCATTAATATGCCCATGTATGGTAACATATTTCAATTCAGTACTTGGATAGAGTGCGGTATTGTAATATCAGCTGATATCTGATTCTATTGAATCATTGAGGTTAATAATTGGTATCAAGCACCCTTAAAAATACACTTTAAATGTTGAAACAGATCATTGGAATTATTTTTGCACATTTGATCATAACAATTACATTGTATATGTCCTACATATGCAAATTTCCATTCTTGTTTACAAGTTTTGGGGATCAGAATTTCACATTTAGTTTATGATATAGGATGTATTGGTACCTGTAGTTGATATGTGTGGCCACATTTGGCTGTATTCTCTTGCAATATCCAGAATTATTATTTCCCTCATGAATAAGATTGCTTATAGTAATATATTCTTTTTTACTACATTGTCGCTTGACTTTCCTGTATACTGGCATGTACTAATTTTTCCACCAATGATCAAACCTCACCGTCCCCACATTTCCTTAAAGTTTGTGATGCATAGTCTACCTGATTAGTTATTTAACCTGTAAATGACCAGATATGCTTATAAAAACTTCATATACTTTTAGGATGAATTTATTCGTTTAATACAAGACTATTTCTTCACATTTCTGAGTGTCACTCTGTCAAGTTTAATATTTATTTCCTATGCATGCTGCCTGAATGTTATTTGGAAATCACTATATCTAACACATTTTAACTTCATTTGCATACATCTTACTGTTTTCTAGATATAAGTGAAACATTTTATATCTTTTCAGGTCTAGGCTGGTATCTGGAACAAAGTGTTAGTGGTGGATCAGCTTGGAAGCTCTCCAGTAGTCTGGTGTTGATAGCAAGGTTTCATAAGGACATATGCAGTGTACTGCCATAAGTGATCATATCACCACACTAATATACAGCACCTCAAGGACATGGCTTAGATCTTCATGGGAGAGATTAGCACCATTGTTCAGTAAGGTATAGCCTGCCTAAAAACTGTATTTTCCTATCTTATTGTCGCTTTTTGTAGTTATCGACACTAAAATGTAATGCAATTTTCCTATAAAACATGGAAGTGGTCCCATCAGTTTAAATCTGAGTGCACTATTAATTATACGAATAACTGCCTAAATACCTGACACAATAAATATGGAACATAGCACCTGTTGCTGCTTCTTTAGTGTGTACACCTATATGCACCTTGACAGGCATATTGCGGTTTGTTGCCAAAATCACTATGAGTCATGCTACTTCACTACCCCTGGGAAAAATGTTCTCAGTTACACAGACCCCAAACCACCATTTATTTAAAGACCATTGATTGATCAACTTTTCTGCCTAAACTTTGACAAAATCTGTTTTCAAACTTTTATGAAAATTTAATTTTTCAATAAAATTTAGTTTATAAATTTAAATGTTTATTTAAATTTCCATTAAAATTTGAATTGCTCAAAATGTTTAAACTTTAAACATAGTTTCAGACAGGCCTTATCTTGTAGTACAATTAGGTTTTTACAGCATTGAAAAAGTCCTATAATTAAGGAAGATATAGCAAATTTAGTTTTGGTTTCTCAAAGCACATGAATCAACACTTGCACCCTGTGGAACACCTGCACTACACACTTTCCAGCAGGTGTCACATGTCTTGTATGCAAGGAAATTCAAAAAGACTTCATGTATAAAGTTCAAATAGGTGTGGCATTCAAATATAAAAGTTTTACTAAAATTTGCCCCAAAACGTTGGGCCTGTCAGGAATCACACTACAATTAATACTTCCAGTTCAGTACCCACGAATGTAGTTCAGTCTATTTTTAGAACATTTTTTCCTCTCTCATTTTGGTGGTGATAGAAGAGTTATATTGATGCATATTTGGTAGGGATTTAAAGGTAATTGTTCATTCTTGAGAATATGATCAGAGAGAGTGGTTGTCAGTGTGTAATTTGGCGACAGTGCACATGGAGTAATAAGGCCATGGTGATGATCCGGAAGTGAAATATGTGGTCTGTGTACATGCTGTTCTGTTTACAGTGCAGCAGCTCAAAAAATGCCGATCAACCCTTGACAAGAATTTCACCGTGAAGTCATCTTTGGAGTATTTAGATTAACATATGATTTGTATTGATTGTCACACTGTGGAAAGGTCAGTACTGAGAAATATATGTAGAGAACATATAGTAAAATTAATTGTGGTCTATGTCCTGTACAGGCAGTATTGATGAAACTTTAATATGCTATAAAAATTTTATTATTAATGATAAACACATGAAATTTAGAGGTGTTATATATATTAACATTTAAAATAGAAAAATGACATTAGAATTTAAAAATTGATTTTAGTTTTTAAAATTTTAATAATTTTTTTTAAAAAATTAAAAAATTAAAATTTGTCCCTTAAAATACACATAGATAATATTTTTGGAAATTATATCAAATGATATCAGCATGTTTATACTCCTACACCATATACAAGCTACAATGATGGATATTTGTCAAATTTTGTCAGAGAAAATATCTTTGTAAGTCAAAATGAGACATACTTTTAAAATGTATGAAAGACAGATTCTATTTTGTATTGATCATTCAAACTATTTATTAGGGGTCCAATCAGTTAATTTATGTGTTTATGATGGGGTGACTTCCTGAGTAACACATATCTGCTTATATAGCCTTTAGTAACTGTTAACAAATATAGTTACAGGGTGTTTAGTGAGAGGACAGTGATGAAAACTTTATACTAGAACCTACTCAAGTTCTCTACTAAATCAGTTTAAACTTTCTGAGAATGAAATGCAGGCTGAAGGGATAAAATATACTTTCCACATGTATATTTACCCTTGAATGTAAGAAAACAGCAAAATGATGTAAGTTGAACACAAAATGCATTCAATTTTATTGTTCAGTTTGGCTAAGATATTGATTAGTGAAGTGCGGCATTGTGGTCTGTATGATGTTATGTGAATTCTAATGATCCATCTTAATTTATGCATTGTTAATTACTAATAATATTTGTTAACTGACACTCTAAAGATTGCATAAGATATATTCAAACAGATATTTTGAGTTTAACTGTGTACAGCTGATCTTAGCATGGTTACATATCCCACCATGAACAGATATTCACATTATTTAGAATGTTTGGGATCCAAAGTTCACATTCAGTATATCATATAGGCTGACATTGTACCTACAGTGAATCTGTAAGACACATTTCTGGCTGTGTGCACTAAATGTATCCCAAAATAATATTTTCTTCATTAATATGCCCATGTATGGTAACATATTTCAATTCAGTACTTGGATAGAGTGCGGTATTGTAATATCAGCTGATATCTGATTCTATTGAATCATTGAGGTTAATAATTGGTATCAAGCACCCTTAAAAATTACACTTTAAATGTTGAAACAGATCATTGGAATTATTTTTGCACATTTGATCATAACAATTACATTGTATATGTCCTACATATGCAAATTTCCATTCTTGTTTACAAGTTTTGGGGATCAGAATTTCACATTTAGTTTATGATATAGGATGTATTGGTACCTGTAGTTGATATGTGTGGCCACATTTGGCTGTATTCTCTTGCAATATCCAGAATTATTATTTCCCTCATGAATAAGATTGCTTATAGTAAATATATTCTTTTTTACTACATTGTCGCTTGACTTTCCTGTATACTGGCATGTACTAATTTTTCCACCAATGATCAAACCTCACCCGTCCCCACATTTCCTTAAAGTTTGTGATGCATAGTCTACCTGATTAGTTATTTAACCTGTAAATGACCAGATATGCTTATAAAAACTTCATATACTTTTAGGATGAATTTATTCGTTTAATACAAGACTATTTCTTCACATTTCTGAGTGTCACTCTGTCAAGTTTAATATTTATTTCCTATGCATGCTGCCTGAATGTTATTTGGAAATCACTATATCTAACACATTTTAACTTCATTTGCATACATCTTACTGTTTTCTAGATATAAGTGAAACATTTTATATCTTTTCAGGTCTAGGCTGGTATCTGAACAAAGTGTTAGTGGTGGATCAGCTTGGAAGCTCTCCAGTAGTCTGGTGTTGATAGCAAGGTTTCATAAGGACATATGCAGTGTACTGCCATAAGTGATCATATCACACACTAATATACAGCACCTCAAGGACATGCTTAGATCTTCATGGGAGAGATTAGCACCATTGTTCAGTAAGGTATAGCCTGCCTAAAAACTGTATTTTCTATCTTATTGTCGCTTTTTGTAGTTATCGACACTAAAATGTAATGCAATTTTCCTATAAAACATGGAAGTGGTCCCATCAGATGTTTAAATCTGAGTGCACTATTAATTATACGAATAACTGCCTAAATACCTGACACAATAAATATGGAACATAGCACCTGTTGCTGCTTCTTTAGTGTGTACACCTATATGCACCTTGACAGGCATATTGCGGTTTGTTGCCAAAATCACTATGAGTCATGCTACTTCACTACCCCTGGGAAAAATGTTCTCAGTTACACAGACCCAAACCACCATTTATTTTAAAGACCATTGATTGATCAACTTTTCTGCCTAAACTTTGACAAAATCTGTTTTCAAACTTTTATGAAAATTAATTTTTCAATAAAATTTAGTTTATAAATTTAAATGTTTATTTAAATTTCCATTAAAATTTGAATTGCTCAAATGTTTAAACTTTAAACATAGTTTCAGACAGGCCTTATCTTGTAGTACAATTAGGTTTTTACAGCATTGAAAAAGTCCTATAATTAAGGAAGATATAGCAAATTTAGTTTTGGTTTCTCAAAAGCACATGAATCAACACTTGCACCCTGTGGAACACCTGCACTACACACTTTCCAGCAGGGTGTCACATGTCTTGTATGCAAGGAAATTCAAAAAGACTTCATGTATAAAGTTCAATAGGTGTGGCATTCAAATATAAAAGTTTTACTAAAATTTGCCCCAAAACGTTGGGCCTGTCAGGAATCACACTACAATTAATACTTCCAGTTCAGTACCCACGAATGTAGTTCCAGTCTATTTTTAGAACATTTTTTCCTCTCTCATTTTGGTGGTGATAGAAGAGTTATATTGATGCATATTTGGTAGGGATTTAAAGGTAATTGTTCATTCTTGAGAATATGATCAGAGAGAGTGGTTGTCAGTGTGTAATTTGGCGACAGTGCACATGGAGTAATAAGGCCATGGTGATGATCCGGAAGTGAAATATGTGGTCTGTGTACATGCTGTTCTGTTTACAGTGCAGCAGCTCAAAAAAATGCCGATCAACCCTTGACAAGAATTTCACCGTGAAGTCATCTTTGGAGGTATTTTAGATTAACATATGATTTGTATTGATTGTCACACTGTGGAAAGGTCAGTACTGAGAAATATATGTAGAGAACATATAGTAAAATTAATTGTGGTCTATGTCCTGTACAGGCAGTATTGATGAAACTTTAATATGCTATAAAAATTTTATTATTAATGATAAACACATGAAATTTAGAGGTGTTATATATATTAACATTTAAAATAGAAAAATGACATTAGAATTTAAAAATTGATTTTAGTTTTTAAAATTTTAATAATTTTTTTTTAAAAAATTAAAAATTAAAATTTGTCCCTTAAAATACACATAGATAATATTTTTGGAAATTATATCAAATGATATCAGCATGTTTATACTCCTACACCATATACAAGCTACAATGATGGATATTTGTCAAATTTTGTCAGAGAAAATATCTTTGTAAGTCAAAATGAGACATACTTTTAAAATGTATGAAAGACAGATTCTATTTTGTATTGATCATTCAAACTATTTATTAGGGGTCCAATCAGTTAATTTATGTGTTTATGATGGGGTGACTTCCTGAGTAACACATATCTGCTTATATAGCCTTTAGTAACTGTTAACAAATATAGTTACAGGTGTTTAGTGAGAGGACAGTGATGAAAACTTTATACTAGAACCTACTCAAGTTCTCTACTAAATCAGTTTAAACTTTCTGAGAATGAAATGCAG
>JAQISU010000741.1:0-107467 GCA_029339505.1 Unio delphinus | reverse complement strand
CACACACACACACAGACACGCACACACACACAAAGAGTAGCCTCGTTAATCCGGACTACGTTAATCTGGAAATCTCGCTATCCGGACATATTGCAAGGGAACGGAATTTATTAACGTTTATTTGCTCCGTTAATCCAGAAACCCGCGTTGATGATTAAGAAATCAAATTCGGGCACCATAGTGTGAAATTACTATAAAACGTACCTCGATAATCCAGAACTAATTTGTCCTGAAATAAGGACTCGGCATTCTGCTTGCTATGCATGGTCGTATACAGCACATTCATACACATATCTGTATTCACAATGATCTTAGCATTACAGAAAAAGTAGCTATTTATGAATTTATTACGTAGGAAATATAATTATGCATGGTTTACTAACAGCGTACAATTTGCAGAAGAAATAATTCGGTATAAATAAGATATGCACTTATATTTATTTTTACTGTAAATCATTGATCATTGATTAAATTTTGAAATTTCCAAGATTAACAGTAACACAGAGTATGAGAAAAATATAAATAAGAGGAAAATATGAAGATGTGAATATCATGAATATGGACAAAGAAAAATATGATTATGAGAAGAATATAAATGAGAAAATATCAGTATGAGAATAATATAAATATGGTAAGAATATGAATATGAGAAGAATATGAATGAGAAAAAATTGAATATGAGCAAAAAATATGAATATGAAAAAGTATGAATATGAGAAAAATATGAATACGAGCAAAGAAAAATATGAATATGAGAAGAATATGAATATGAGAAAATATGAATATGAGCAAAGAAAAATATGAATATGAGAAGAATATGAATATGAGAAGAATATGAATATGAGAAAAATGTGAATATGAGAAAAATGTGAATATGAGAAGAATATGAATAAAGGAAGAGTTCAGAACAAAATGTCTCAGATTCGACAGGCAGTGCTTAGTTTCTCATCCAAATCAAGTGATTCGGCAAGAACGCAATTCTAAATGGAATCTGGGCAGAATATGGTATTGATATGAAAAGTCAACTTTTAGATCGGTCGGTTTGGGCTAGAAATTGTATGAAGCAAATGTTAACCACCTGTTGCAATACTTCAAGAAAACCATAGTTATCAATTCACACATTTTGGTTGATTTTGATCTAACTTCGTATGCTAATTAGCCGTCCCATCAAGACAATAGACACTGACCTATGGTCAGCCAGAAATCAAGCTTGTGTCTCCGTCATGAAATTGATATCCATTTTAATTTGTTCTCAAAATATTTAGAAAAGTCAAAACGCAAGATTGTTTCGATTTCGAGTTCCATTTCTTCGTTCAGAGAAACAACAATTACTGGTAAGTTTTACCACCACCCCCTACCTCCGCAAAAACAAATTGATATAGGTGGTGTAAACTTGTATCAGTGCTGTGTCTAAATAAAATAATAATCATTAGCTTGCAGATTATAACTTTATACAGATCAGGTCGAATTAATAATATACATTTAAAGATATACGTCTGAAAACATCAGTGCCTAGAAGATTGTCTTTCCTTTTGGATAAAATACTCCATTCGGAGCATCTTCTGTTATTTTAGTTGCATCGAGAAAAATACATCGGATGAAAGTCGGTGCCATTGAGAACTATATTCTTATATACTCTTGTTCACATGACACACAATGTGGGCGGAAAGAGACATCGTTCTAACTAGAACATGGTCGACCTTTTCTGTCTCAACCTATGTGGTGCGTACAGCTGAAGGCGAATAGCCATATCCATCAAACATATGTGTAATGTAACAATACTTCCAACGTCAGTTCTCGGTCTCGACAGAAATAGCCGTGAGATGATCTGATCAAGAAATATAATGTCTCAAATATTTTGTCTTTGTTTTGTGTTTTTAATCCTCCTTTCCGAATAAAAAAAACAAACTCGACCAGGATTTGTATTTGCATACATGTAATTAAAAAAAACATATAGGATAAAGTTTATACATGAAAAGCACAATAAAATACATGATTAGTTGGGAACTTGAACATAATAGAAAGTGACCTGCAATTTCCCGGATAATTGATACAATTACGATAATTTTAATTAAAAAAAGGTTTATAAAAGCAACATATATATTTTAATTTGACTTGAAACACATATTATTTCTGTGCATGAACAATAAGAGGAATATACATACAAATTGTTCATAATACATATAAATATAAAATCTTGAGAGTCCTTGATACACACATATCATTGCTTCCATCTGGGTACGACAGTTCATAGACACGCTCATTTGGAAACAGTTATATGTTATTACCAGGCAGGGTTCACTACGTGAAAAAGTTAACGGTGTCTTTAAAACTTTCGCTCAGAAATGTGTAAAACATATAGCGTCATACATCCGGGATGTAACATTGTAAAATAAACTATATAGTACATACATTATGTTTATAAGGTTATAAACTGTATCGTTAGCAATTTTAAATTCGTTGCTGTCATGAAATTATAAGTAAGACATACGTCGACGCCAACCCCCACACACCCCACCCTCCGAAAGAAAAACACTACCAAAAATAGAGATAAAAAGCAAGATAATAGCCAGTTTCTGGTTAATAAAATCCACATTGCACAGTCCGTGGACAGAAATGCACATCCAAACAGCACACGCCAACATCTCCACGTTTGTGACGCTATCCATTATTTGGTTGTCAACTTTGTCACGTGGGAAAGTATGGACGACCATCAACCAAGATCAGTCTCGGGTCATGTTGAAACTAAAGCGAAAATAAAACTGACAATTAATGACAGTTATGAATGCAAAAAATGATGCTGATAGATACCCTATAATAATAACAAAGTGATGTGATGCGTCGCAAATTTATACTTCATCTCGACGCTATTTACTTCAGTTACTACAAAAGAAGACCGCTCAAAGTGTTTGAGATCAAAACTGTTCAAAGTCTAGTCTGCGGAATAGAAAATCAAACATTTTACGAGGAGAATATTCGGGACGTGGGGATTCGTCCACAATAAGGAGAGGGGTGTTTGAAATTTCAGGATGTCCCAAGCGCATAAGTTTTCTTCTATGTTTGACTGAGAATTATGGTTACTTGCTCGTGTCTATTGTAACACAATTGTGTGTTCGCAATATTGTTGGATGAAGTGTATTTTGTTGCGATGTTTATGCATTTATACCGGATTTCACGCGTGTTGATAACCTGTTTTATTCCATTTATGCTCTTTCCGGTGTTATGTTGATAACCCTGTTTTATTCCATTTATGCTCTTTCCGGTGCTATGTTGATAACCCTGGTTTATTCCATTTATGCTCTTTCCGGTGCTATAACCCTGTTTTATTCCATTTATGCTCTATCCGCTGCTATGTTGATAACCCTGGTTTATTCCATTTATGCTCTTTCCGGTGCTATAACCCTGTTTTATTCCATTTATGCTCTTTCCGCTGCTATGTTGATAACCCTGGTTTATTCCATTTATGCTCTTTCCGGTGCTATAACCCTGTTTTATTCCATTTATGCTCTTTCCCCTGCTATGTTGATAACCCTGTTTTATTCGATGTATGCTCTTTCCGCTGATATGCTGATATCCCTGTTTTATTCGATGTATGCTCCTTCCGCTGCTACAGATGAACCAATTAATCTGAATTCCTAAACTTGTGTATTGGTTAAATGTTCGTATCAAACGGGGAAATGAAAAGTCCTTTCCCGCCCAGTGCATTTTATTGCCTTTAATGTGATATCGAAAACGTTACAATCAATAGGTATTATTAGCTCTTAGGCTCGGCTGTTCCATACCGCTGCGTATTCCAAAATGTGTATTGGTGAAGACACCGGTTTATTAATCCATGTTAACTACGTGTAATTGCCCGCAAAACACATGCTAGACTCTTTATTTCCCGGAAATTATAGAATATCCTGCTGACTGCTTTGCTAAAGGCTATAATTTCTCGATTAATTGAAATGGATCTTAACATTAAACTCCAATGTATATAGGATTCGGTGTGTGTCGCATCAGCTGATCACCGGGAGCGTGATTCTTCGCGGAAAAAAAATAGTTTTTAATAATAAAAATTTAAAATTACAATCAGTACGTAATTCACTGCTTCTACGGAAACGTTTTATTTTCGTTTACTCAAGACCTTGTCGAGCAAGACACTTTAAAATAAAATACACTTGTCAGTGTTGAAGTTACACGCAACACGCCTAAAAAAAGTTTGTTCCTACAGTGAAAGTCAGTAATCAATCGTTAAATTCGAACTCTGCTTTGTAAAATGTGCATAACTATATCAGGCAAAACTAATTTAGTTAATGTAATGCTGATCGTAGTAGCAGTACTTGCTTAACTAACATGGCATGAGAATAATTACACGACCAAGACACTGAATACATTAAGTTTAGGAAAATAATGTAGTGATCTTTTGCCGAAGATGTTTTTACTGTTCCATCAGAGGCGTTGCTAGGGAGGGGGGCAGGGGGGTACATATATCCCCGGGCGCCAATGTACAGGTGTCACAGAATTAGGCGAAAATTGAATTTATTTCTTCTTGAATTACAAACTAATTTCACCATTTTTGTTGTTTCGTCGTACATGCGTTCCCTGGGGTGAATAAGTGGTTTTCTCCAAGGTAAGCGGCGTGTAACGATTTGCATGTGCCTGACTTCGAATCACGTGAGGTCCGGAACATTAGATTCACGGGGTGCACGGTAATTTTGCCGTTAATTGTGCTCACCTATTTGAGGATATATAAGCAGAATATTTTTTTTATAATAATTACGAGTCCAAAAGTATCTTATCACAGGAAAGATAGCTCGTCATTATATCTCCAGCCAAAGGGGTGAGTGTTAAATTTATATTTAGTTTTATTGTGAATTTAATTCCGTTTATCATTTCATGTAATGATGCCTTTATTACAATGCAGATTTAAAACGTGGAATATTTGGAATTACTAGTCACTATTAGACTTTAAATGCAAAAGCGAAATCTAAGGTTTAGATTATTTTTAGAGACAACTATTATTAGTCTGGTTTCTTTATTGTAGCTGATAACGTCTCTGATATCGTAGCTGATTTGTTGCGGAACATCTCTGATATTGTAACGGAACGTCTCTGATATTGTAGCGGAACGTCTCTGAAAGTGTTGCTGATTGTAGCTGAACGTCTCTGAACGTAAATGATTGTAGCTGAACGTGATTAATTGAGCCATTTGATTGTGAGATCAAATTGAGGTATCTGACTGTCTGTCTGTCGGATTGTCTGTCCGTCTACATTTGTTGTGATGTGTAAATATCCGGAAATCTAGAAGTCTGAGTGTCGGAGCTGTCTAGAGGTGTAAACATCCGGGGTGGCATCTAGGTTTTTGGGAACGTTGGTTCTAGTAGATGCTGTATACTGTCTGTACGTATAACTGTGGTGGATCCGTGAAGGGCAAACGGCCGATAAAAGTATTGGTCAACCCTAGGTATTCGGGGAAACTGGGCGGCGATTCAACAGTTGGTGAATTGTACGGTTATACAGGGTCGAGACACATGTGTGTGTTGCAATTGTAGTACAATTGAATACATTGTTATATTTACATAGTTACTTCAAATCACAATAGTATTTCAAGGGAATACATGAATCTCAATAAAAGTTAGCAACTTGATTAAATACATGTATGTGTTCGTGCTAGTTGTCGCAATCCATACGTGCGATAGTATAGTTTGATGTTTTGTATTTGTTATCGCAATTTATACTTGCGGTAATATAACTTTTGTAAAGGTTCCTTGGATCTGTGTATAGTCCAAGAGATTCCTTTGTATCTGTGTTTTATTTTGTATTAAATTTATTCATGTATTGTGAATGGTTGTGAGTGTAATTGTGGGTTGAACGCATGAGTTATTGTGTTGATACATCATTATTTTTCATTAATAATTTATTTCATAAATTCATATTTTCTTTCACATATTGTGTTTGTGTTGTTCATTTAATCCACCATCCTCTCGGTAACAATTCTGTTACAACAGGGGCACCAAAATGAGGCTTACAACGTTACATTATAATAAGTAAACAAGGGTAATAAATCGGTCACAAGATCGCTGGGGCGCCAATTTTATAGTTCGTCCCCGGGCGCAAAATATCATCGCTACGCCTCTGTGCTCCATCACTCATTCCTGGGGTGAAACATGCATTGTTAATATATAAATGTAGTAAACAAATAACAACAATAACACAGCCAATTGATGTTAGATGAAATGTTCGATATACAATAATTAACATTCGTTCCTATTAGAGTTGCTCCTAGTGCCCACTGGCCTATGCTGTATGTATAATATATATCACGTCTCTTGACCGCTCATTAGAGACCAATTGTCCAATCAACCTCAGGTAATACTATATATAGAGGTATCGTAGTTGATACTTAAAAAATTCCCCATTTAGTATATTTTTCTTCTTGCCTAACAACACCATCATTTCAGTTCAAATTTGACACTCCTGCAAGAAAGACTGCAGCACGCAGATGTATGGCAGGTGTGTTAATAACAAAGCCATATTCATGTTAGAAGCATGACACACTATTATAAGCTAGTATTGATTTTCATACAGAGACTCCAGTCTTCATGAAGAATTCATGCCAGACTTTTATGCGACCAGCTAATGGAAATCTTTCTCTAAATGATATAAATATATATTGCTTCCAGCTGATTTAGTGTCAGAGTAATATTTTTTTTTTTTACAAAGAAATGTTATTTGCTGTATTAATCAATGTTAAGTACATTTTATTCTTCGTTAAGTCTTCCGGAGTTCACAACTTCCGATCTCTAACATAAATTTATGTTTATACACTATTTCGGAAATGATGATATTACAACAACCCCCATCTCCAAACAAGTAAAGTAAAAATAATTAAAGTGTACTAAAGAAAAGGGAACTCGTGTGTCTCTAAGAATGTTTTTAAAAGATATCAAATATACACACTAAAGTGTGTAGGCGTACGTACACATATTATATCCAATTAGAGTGTTTCTTATCAACTGTGCACGGACGTAATTACGAAATATGTTAATGTAAGGACGTGTACGTAATAAATATCAAAATACAACACAAGATGTAATTAGAACCTTTCCTGAATTATCAGACTACATATTATGTAATTAGAACTTGTCATAGATTATCAGGATAAACTACACATTATGTAGTTAGAACTTTCCATGCATTATCAGGATTGACTAAACATTATGTAATTAGAACTTAAACTACACATTATGTAATTAGAAGTTGCCATGGATCATCAAAGTTGACTACACGTTTTGTAATTAGAACCTGACATGGATTATCAAGTTAGATTTTACATTATATAATTAGAACTTGACATGGATTATCAGGATCGACTACGCATTATGTAACTGGAACTTACCTTGAATTATCAGGTTAAATACACATTATGTAATTAGAACCTGTCCAGGATTGTCAAGATAAACTACACATTATGTAGTTAGAACTTACCATGGATTATCAGGATAAACTACACATTATTTAATTAGAACGTGCCATGGATTACCAGGATTGACTGCACATAATGTAAATAGAACTTTGCATGGATTATCAGGATAAACTACACATTATTTAATTAGAACGTGCCATGGATTACCAGGATTGACTGCACATAATGTAAATAGAACTTTGCATGGATTATCAGGATAAACTACGCATTATATAATTAGAATTTTCCATGGATTATCAGTTTAGACTACACATTATGTAAATATAATTTGCCATGGATTATCAGGATAGACTACACATTATACAAAGAGAACTTGCTATGGATTATCATGATAAACTACACATTATGCAGTTAGAACTTTCCATGGATTATCATGATAAATTTTACACATTATGTAAATATAACCTTCCATGGATTATCAGGATAATCTACACATTATGTAGTTAGAACTTTCCTTGGATTATCAGGATAAACTACACATTATGTAATTAGAACTTGCCATGGATTATCTAAACCCTCCTACTAGACAAGAAGCTTCAATACTAATTTAAAGACAATGAACTCTAGGACGATACTTTGCTATAGAATTGTAAGCATGTTATTCTTTCGCATATCTTGAAACGTCCATGCTAATTCATAGAAACGTTCAAACCTAATATAGAAATATAAATCCTCAATTACAGACAAGTCCATGTCAATTAAAGAAAGCCCGGCCAAGTTATAAACGATCCATCCCAAATATAGAAACATCCATTCAAATTATAGAAACTTCTATTTCAAATAAAGCCCGCCCGATTGGGGTCGTATAATTCACCCAGTGCGCCCATATCCAACATGAAAAAAAGGCAGCTCATAGAGACACGCTCCACAGTTACCCAATGATTAACGTGCCGGATATCAATGGGCGATTAGTCTCATCTTATGACTGGATCAGTCTTGGTCAGTTACTATAATGTAATGTCTTAGTAATCTATGCACGGAGATTAATAAGTTATGCGTACGATTAGTAATGTAATGTATGCCTGAAGATTAGTAATGTATACATAAGATTAGTAATGTGTGCATAGAGATTAGTAATTTATGCATAGGATTAGTAACGTGTGCATGGAGATTAGTAATTTAAACATACGATTAGTAATGTATGCATGAAGATTAATAATTTATACAAAAGATTAGCAATGTATGCATGGAGAATGGTAATTTATGCGTACGATTAGTAATGTATGCACGGAGATTAGTAATTTATGCGTACGATTAGTAATGTATGCATGAAGATTAGTAATTTATGCGTACAATTAGTAATGTATGCAAGGAGATTAGATTAGTAGTGTATGCATGATGATTGGCAATTTATGTATAAGATTAGTAATGTATGCATGATGATTGGCAATTTATGAATAAGATTAGTAGTGTATGCATGATGATTGGCAATTTATGTATAAGATTAGTAGTGTATGCATGATGACTGGTAGAAATGTATGTATAAGATTAGTAGTGTATGCATGACGATTAGCAAGTTATATATAAGATTAGTAGTGTATGCATGACGATTAGCAAGTTATGTATAAGATTAGTAGTGTATGCATGCTGATTGGTAGCAAGTTATGTATAAGATTAGTAGTGTATGCATGACGATTAGCAAGTTATGTATAAGATTAGTAGTGTATGCATGATGATTGGTAGAAATTTATGTATACGATTAGTAGTGTATGCATGATGATTGGCAATTTATGTATAAGATTAGTAGTGTATGCATGACGATTAGCAAGTTATGTGTAAGATTAGTAGTGTATGCATGATGATTGACAATTTATGTATAAGATTAGTAGTGTATGCATGATGATTGACAATTTATGAATAAGATTAGTAGTGTATGCATGACGATTAGCAATTTATGTATAAGATTAGTAGTGTATGCATGATGATTGACAATTTATGAATAAGATTAGTAGTGTATGCATGATGATTGACAATTTATGTATAAGATTAGTAGTGTATGCATGATGATTGACAATTTATGTAATAGATTAGTAGTGTATTCATGATGATTAGTAATTTATATTTAAGAATCGAGCGGAGGTTTGGGGTCATCCTTGCACTATGTTATAGTAAATCGTAACTGCTGTGTTGAATAACGTGCATAAGGTGTTAAGTACTTACCGACCATTGAGTAGATAATGACAACGATCACGGCAAACAGTAGCACAACGCCAATTGTAAGAAACAGAATATTCAGAACTCGTTTTAATATCCTATAGTTTTCCGGATGTTCGATATTCAAAATAACATCGCTATCACTCCTTCCGCGCATGCGATCGTCCTGTAATACTAAATATATCCGCTTCCAAATGCTATGTTTGTTTGTCACGTGGCTCTTTTCGCCACTGTCAACGTCCGTCACAACTATGTCTATACCACCCATATTTAATACGGAAGAAGCATCAATCTCCATCACTGAACAACTAGATTTTGTATTTCCGGTATAATTGGGAATATTTTCCGGGCGTTTGTGTGCTGTGGACACATCAGATGTATGGCTATATTCAGAAAACTGTGACACTGTTGCAGGGGATCGGTTATTTGATTCGTGAGATGACGATGGACGAGACGGTTTCTCGGGTGGATCACGCACTATTATACGGTTTTGATAATAAATAGCGCTTCTGAGGACACTGGTTGTGGGTGGACGAGCGGCAGCGCATTGCTGTTTAGAATTCTCTGTTTTCGTCGAAGGCGAGATTGTTCTGTGAGATTTGTCTGATTTCAAAGATTTGGATGATGGTTCAGAAACAGACAATTTTTCTGAATTTAAATTTCTCGAGCTTGAATCCGAATGGGAATTCCCTGGTCTCCCATTGGTGTTGTGTAGAGTTAACTTTTCGTTGGTTTCACCTCGAACCTCTGTTTCTTGCATCAGACCATGCAGCCGTCCTTCGTCTGCTTCATCGATGTCGAAATGACGTTGATTCACTTGACCCTAAATGTGAATAAATGAATATATATACAAATAAAATGTGATCATTTAATTTTTTTATAATTGTACTTCGTGTTTAAATCCAAATTTAAAATGGAATTATTTCATTCTTTTAATTTCTATGTCATGCGTTAGAAGTAAGTATACAGTAGATTTAAAGCGCTACATAGATACATACATACATACATACATACATACATACATACATACATACATACATACATACATACATACATACATGCCCAATTTATCTTAATTATCTATTACTATGGTCTTAGTAATTACTATTGCTTTCAGCCCCTATTATTGCCGTCATTGCCTACTATTGTCTTAGTACTTACTATTGCCTTCAGCCCCTACTATTGCCGTCATTGCCTACTATGGTCTTAGTACTTACTATTGCCTTCAACCCCTACTGTTGTCTTCGTTGCCTACTATGGTCTTAGTACTTACTATTGCCTTCAGCCCCTACTATTGCGGTCATTGCCTACTATGGTCTTAGTACTTACTATTGCCTTCAACCCCTATTATTGCCGTCATTACCTACTATGTCTTAGTACTTACTATTGCCTTCAACCCCTACTATTGTCGTCGTTGCCTACTATGGTCTTAGTACTTACTATTGCCTTCAACCCCTACTATTGCCGTCATTGCCTACTATGGTCTTAGTACTTACTATTGCCTTCAGCCCCTACTATTGCCGTCATTGCCTACTATGGTCTTAGTTCTTACTATTGCCTTCAACCCCTACTATTGCCGTCATTGCCTACTATGGTCTTAGTACTTACTATTGCCGTCATTGCCTACTATGGTGTTAGTACTTACTATTGCCTTCAGCCCCTACTATTGCCGTCATTGCCACTATGGCCTTAGTACTTACTATTGCCTTCAGTCCCTACTATTGCCGTCATTGCCTACTATGGTCTTAGTACTTACTATTGCCTTCAACCCCTACTATTGCCGTCATTGCCTACTACGGCCTTTGTACTTACTATTGCCTTCAGCCCCTACTATTGCCGTCGTTGCCTACTACGGCCTTTGTACTTACTATTGCCTTCAACCCCTGTTATATCTTATTCAACTACTGTTTCCATAATCACCTACTACTATCCTGTTACCTTAATCACACGATGTTACCTTATGCAGATACTTTTACCTTAGTCATATAATATTACCTAATTCATCTACTTTTACCTTAATTACCTACTATAACCTTCATTACATACAGTTTTCTGTATCAATATACCTGCTACTTCAAGGTTCATCTTAGTTATATATGAGCTATTTTGTAAAGTGTTAAAAGCGGTCCAAAAACTTACCTAGAAAACACAATAATAATTTTCTTCGTAGGCTTGTAAATGGATCTTAACAAAGTCATAGAAATGTCATCTGTACATCACGGATCCATCTTTTTCATTCAAATCGCTCAATTACACACACACACACACACACACACACACACACACACACACACATACACACACACACACACACACACACACACACACACACACACACACACACACAGTGCCTAACGTGTTGGGGGAATAGCGTTGCAGAACATAACGCGTGGTCCAACCCCAAATGCATTTTTGATATGGCAATACAAATATGAACGATTATCTGTTGCCTAAAATGGCGTGCATCCAAAGTTACATATTTTGTTCTTCTAACATATGAAAACGACCAGCAGGATATTCAATATAGTTCGGTCTATAAACATACCTGCATCCGGTGCTGTCACAAATAACTGACTGGCCTTTTACAATAAGAGATATCTGGCAGTCAGTATTTTTTTTATTGTTTCCTTTCTTTCACATTGGATACGGCACTTATTTGCAATCGAGAGTGCCTGTTCACCGAGGTCTGTATTTATGGCACCAGTCTTTACCCTATTTTCAAAACAGGTTCGAGAGCTGAATACGACTTTGTCAAAGAGCAGAGACGTAAAATTATCGATGTTCAGTCGCTGAAATCATATTTGATAGCTATAATACAAGAAAATAATTGACCCCGTGTTTGCTGCCCGAACTCTAAATCAAATAAAAGCGGGAACTGCTGAAATGATTTATGTCTTAGGCTGCACGAGATGCTCACGCGAGGCGGAAAAACGTTAAGTGACAATGCATTTGGGGAATTTTATTATAGAGAACGTTCGGCGTTAATGAGACCCAAAGGACCTGATTTTACGCTTTCTTTGTCAAAATTGCTCTCTCAGAGCTTTACATTTATGCGCTGAATATGTGTTTTGCCAGAAGTAGAAAATATAAAGTCAAGCTTGTAAGGAAAACAAATTGCTTTTGAGAGCCCGGTTTTATGAAATGCTGAACATTCAATATCTACCAGTATTTGCTTTCACGTAAGAAGTGTTATCTCGCCCTTTTTCTCCACAATCGACGACGTCCTCGATGCCTGTAGTGTAACGTTATTCATCTTGAAAACACTAATAAATCATGTCGTGACGTCATTTCTTTTATCTAGGTCATGCCAAACGTTCTCAGTTGTCTGAAGGTGGCAAAATATGCTGGTAGTCAAAAGAAAGTTTTGAGTGAATCTGCATATAATGTTTTTATAATAAACGTACACGTATTAGCAGTGTCTCGGTAAATCTTGATAAATCGTTGAATTTAGAACGAATCAGTAACACATGGCTTACATTGAAATAATATGTACACGGTAAAGGCTGCTCTTTCTTGACAACTGTATACGTCTTATGAATTGACCACACAAATGCATCAATCGTGGCGATTCTCGCAGCCCAGATTATGAACAGGAATGCATAAAATGACCTGGCCATATATTTAAAATGGCTCGGTGAAGATGCATGAAATGATGACAATCCATTCAGGAAGTATATTCACTGAAGACGCATACGACAATTTGAGTTCTTTTCTTTTAAGTGTCTATTTGTCATGTTTATTTATCTTGTTATTCATTTCCCTCCAATATCTTGTATTTGCTATTACGGGAGTGGGGACATTTTACAAAGGAACCTAATTAGTCCGGATACATTAATAATAAAGTGGTCGTCCTAATAATAGCATTACAGCATGAAATAGTATGTTTTTCTACCCGTGTATGACAGGTTTTCTGAGAGTTTTGTCTTTTTTTGTCTTTCCATCCAAAGCGTTTCGCTGTGTCCACCCATCACACTTGATAGTGCTAAAATTGGCCTTGGCTTCTAATACAATTAAGCTTCACATGAACCTTGCCATTTCTTTTCCTTATTCATTCATCGTGTTCTCTCACATATAAAGTATGAAAGCTGCAAAGATGACATATCTCCTATTTCTCAAAGATACAAAGGTAATATTACCCAGCTATGCGTCCATCTGAAAATGTAATATGACTGGAATGATCTAGCTACACATACATCAGGAAATACAATCTGATTGGAATGGCGTAGCACTGCTTACACCTGTATGATTGGAATGACGTAGCACTGCTTACACCTGTATGATTGGAATGACGTAGCACTGCTTACACCTGCATGATTGGAATGACGTAGCACTGCTTACACCTGTATGATTGGAATGACGTAGCACTGCTTACACCTGTATGATTGGAATGACGTACCACTGCTTACACCTGTATGATTGGAATGACGTAGCACTGCTTACACCTGTATGATTGGAATGACGTAGCACTGCTTACATCTGCATTATTGGAATGACGTAGCACTGCTTACACCTGTATGATTGGAATGACGTAGCACTGCTTACACCTGTATGATTGGAATGACGTACCACTGCTTACACCTGTATGATTGGAATGACGTAGCACTGCTTACACCTGTATGATTGGAATGACGTACCACTGCTTACACCTGTATGATTGGAATGACGTAGCAATGCTTACACCTGTATGATTGGAATGACCTAGCAACACGTACATTTGGAACAATAGTCATTAGTACTGTCATAAGTACCGTATATCGTGAAAGATATTAATGCATCATTCAGGTGATATTCTGACTTGCAATGAATGAAGAGCACACACACAGACACACAGACACACACACGCGCGCGTAATATTACGTTATTAGATACCAGTGTCCCAATAATAACAGGATTTCACCTGCTGAGTACCTAGTACTATACAGTGATTTATTGTGGTTCATTATGATTCTCCTATTGGAATAGTAAAGCTATAATCTTATCCGAGGAAATATTGGTAAAATAGAAAATATGTGCTCATTTTTATCAATCTTTTTGAGGAAGAGTAAAGATGATCACTCTGTCTATATGACGTCACTCATTTAAACGAACCTTATTACCACGTTTCCTTCTAGTATTGATTAATGGTACTGAAGTAAGATTGGACGGTAAACTAAGTCATTCGAAGCACTAACCAGTGACAGAACACAACCGTACGAATATATCACAGATGAGATACGATGGATAAATATAATGATGTCGAAAATACTCGTGCAATTGGAACTCCTTAAGTCCGATACAACATAGTGCCACGTTCCTGCAAAATAGATGCGTACATATCCAACTTTGACTTGATATTCCAGGTAGAAATCTTCGTGAATTTCTTGTGTAGTTCGTTAAAGACACAACACTGTCGAAATATTATCTTAGGAATTTGTTTTCGCAGTTAATATAATACTAATAGGGTCAGACTTCCTGGAGGCAATAGTTGCTGGAATTGAACTGAATTTAGCACTTTTTGTATATATCAACACGTCTGGGATTCTGTTGCGAAGGACAGGTCTAGGTATAGGCGTGTGCTGGAATTTAAACTGGGGCTTGAAATATCGAGACGTAAATGACACTGAGACAGGGAGGATATTTTTTTTAAAAAACCTACAGAGTCCACCAAATACATGTAAAACTGAGCTAAACTTTCAATTTGTATTTAAAATCTGGAATGTGCATTAAGTTTTTGTTTTCTTTACATGGTGCTTAAATGCGTGCAAATAAACATAATATTAAGGTCAGTCACTGTAACATATTTAAAGATGTAACAAGTTTGTATTTCTTAACCCAAAGTACAAAGAAAGATGCAAATAAAAATGTTTTGGCATTAAATACATATTGATTGGATTACATCCTGACAATAAAAGTAAAATTTTACCCCATGTATTTCGTAATGCTGCTATCGGACTGACGCCTAGACATCAGTCCAATTGATTTTTTTTCTTTATTCTTGACCTTTTTATGTTTCTTTTCTGTCAGCTGTATCTTTCTTTGCGTCGGAAGTAACAGCAATAACTTCTGACTTAATAGATTTAAATGTCGGCCGCATTTGTTTTTAATCCTGAAAAGCTTTTGTTCCGACAAATCAAGACAAAATCTAAAGAAGCGTCTGAATTTGGAATCCCTAGAGGAATCTGAAATGAGTCCCCCTGGGTCTGTTTGTCTCGATCAATTACTTCAAGAAACGAAAATGAACTCCAGCGCAAAGTCTTAGAGAGGGTCCATCACTGATTCTGGAAACAGTAATTGCTTACATTAGAATTGCGACAATTCTTGCAGAATTCTTCCTCTGGTTATTGCCATTAAGCGTTATTTGAGATAAGGGCATGACTTTGGACCTTAATAAAATTCCTTTTTAAATTATAATAGCATTTACTTGACAATCAATGATATTCATTCAATGATGTTCTTGTAACTGTCTGTCGTAAGCCTTCATATTCTGAGGCAACGTATGCATCGGTAAAACCTGTTTATAACATCATTTTAACACGTTATCTCTCTCGCAAAATTCTGCAGTTGTTGATTTCATTCTATGGAAAAGAAGGATAATATATTTGTTGCTTTCAACATATTGAAGTGATTTTATAGAACATTCTGACTGTCGAGCAAGATATGTTTTGATTCATGTCAGATAATAAAACTACATAGTAATAGAAACAATATATGTAAGATTGAGCAATAAAATATAAATAATCTTAATAAAGTATCTGTAATTATGATTGTTTGTCCTGCTAACGAATACAATATCCTGTCATGTAGATCATGGGACTTAAAATGTAAACATAACATATTGACTTGTATGCCATCATATGCCGGAAATCCAGCTTCATTGATAAATTCATATGGAAGCTTTATCTTAGCGCTTCATTCTTTCAAGTAAATATTTCATTTTGATACTTTGCGAAAGGATATCAAATAGTTTGACAACTGTGAGATTTGTTTGCGTGTGCACAGTAATGCGATAATGGACGTTTGTGTGTGTAAATGTACGCAGGAGCGTGTATGTGTGTGTCTAAATGTATGTGATAACGTATGTTTGATCGTATAATAGCATTTAACGTTTATTATTTATACAATCAAGATTCAAAACGTATTTTAAACAACTTATGATAACAAACATCAATGCATTCTTCTCATTTTATTATTTTATTATCTTGCATATATATATATATATATATATATATATATATATATATATATATATATATATATATATATATATATATATATATATTATGAACTTTGTTAAGAGGACAACTGAAGTGTGTGAACTACACTCTAAACTTCATACATACATTATCGTGATGGTGATCACATCCAATTTTTATTCAGTAAAACTTAATGGAGCAAAGCTAAATCCCTAATTGTTAACTAATTACTGCGATACAGTTTCAGAGTTGAAAGTTTTAAACGAGCCTTTCATATGTTTAGACTTGTATGTAGTTCCAGCTTTGAAGGTTCCCATGAAGTCTTCTATATTTTAGGCTGGGATGAAGTTTCAGATTTGAAAGTTTTCAACAAGCACTCCATATTGATTAAAATGTTAACAGACTACAACGTTTTCAACTGGTCTATCATATATTTTGGTATATATTTTCGGACTTTAATATTTTCAACAAGTATCCTATTGGTTTTTATTTAATTTATTTATAGTTTTAACAGCATCTAATATTTCACATGTTGGTTTATCTTTAACAATTCAAATATCATCTTTCTGTCGAAGACGATATTTAATTCCATCTTGATACTCCTGAATTGGATAAATACTAAAATATTAAACAAGTATACACATGTAATAGTTTGTATCTATCTTTATTATATCGATCATCAGTTGTAGTACCCAATACACAAATCCTCAAGTCGATTTCCGTGATTTATTCCGTATTAAATGTTTGCAAAGTGTTTTTTGTTTCGGTTTTAGGGTGCGTTTCTAGAAAATGCCTGAGTATACAAGGAGTAAATAAACAAAGAAGAACTTGACATGGATTAATCACAATTAAAATTGAAATGAAGTAAGTTTAGAATAAAACCAATACACACTTTCATGAAACACCGAATGTGACGCCAAGTCAACTTTCGATGAAAGGCAGCAACATATACGTGCTGGCACTTCGCAGTTGAGTAGACCAGAATGAAAACGATTTTTAGTCAAATTACCTGTAAACAATGAAGAAACCAGAATGAAAACGATGTTTTGTCACATTAACTGTAAACAATGAAGGAAACAGAATGAAATCGATTTTTTTGTCACATTAACTGTACACAATGAAGGAAACGTAATGTAATCGATTTTTAGTCACATTAACTTTAAACAATGAAGGAAACAGAGTGAAATCGATTTTTAGTTACATTAAATGTAAACAGTGAAGGAAGCAGCTGTATTCATTCCCATAATACATAAACCCCATACTTGATCTAAATACCTTTTAGAATTTGCCGTTGCTAAGATATAATCAATAATTGTATCCTGTGAAATAGATAAACGAACGATAAATACCATGTACTCAAAATTTTTCTATGCAAATATCTCTTTGAATTTCTTCCAACATTACATCAGATTTTAGAGAATACATTTTTAATTTGATAATTACAACATCATTTGCATAACCTATAATTCTAATTGCCTCTGCAGTATGAATACGTTTTCTAATGAGGTGGAAGAGATCCAATTTTAATTGTTTTATGATATTCATCAATTATAGTGTTACCTTCTAGCAACCAAATACATGAATTTATTTCCAACATGGAAATTATTACTTTCTTTAATATTTGATAATCTCTTTATGCTTTCCAAAAGGAAATGCATATTTTAAGTTTTTGTATCGTGAAATGTTCATTGAAATGTTAAATGTCGTGCAGAACAAATTTGCTTCAACACTTGAATTGGATTAATTGTATATTCACCAGGCAGATATATTACATACTCAATCTCAAGTATCGTTTTCTGGAAACAGATTGGTACATAATAAGCCATCTGTTTTTCACGAATATCATCACCATAAAATACTGGAGTATAAGTATCAAAAATGTTAATTTACTTCTATTATGATAATGTAAGTTTGTTGTAGTAATTACCACGTTTAACACGCTTGATATTTGAACTTTGTTAAAGCAATTAAATTGCTGGGCAAAGACCAGGCACTGCGTTGCATTTGTTGTTCCTTTATTTGTATGATTTCTGAATCTGAAGTATCCGACGGTGAGGGGCACCGAAGTAAAATTATTGTATTATCAATACATAGCATCCATTATTTAGATTTAAAAACAAAATGGTGATATTTCCTTTTCTTCCACAAAAAAAAACGTCGAATCTCTGAGTTTTGGTTTCATTTTTTTTTCGTTCTTTGTCCACACTCTCGCGTATCTCGTTGCTACTTAATTCGTTTAGTTTCGTAGTCTCTAATATTAGATTGATCTCGCTGTTTCTACCTGCTCCTTACTTCTCTGCTATTTCCTGCTTCAAGTTCCTCTCTCTGTTTGTCTCTTGCACATTTTTACATCTGTATCTCCAATACACGTTGCATTTTGCTCGATTTTACCATTTACTTTTGTACTTTAATTCAATCACTTATTCTTATCAAACAAAAGTTCTGAAAAGTCTGCATTATAAAAACATTAAAGCCATTTGCAAGGCATCTGCTTTGTCCATATGATGTAAAACCACTTCGGAAAAGCAGTTAAGATGGATTCATTTTTTGATAATGCTTTATAAATAATAAAAGAACATCATGTTAAACGTGTACACGGTAAAATTATTGTCCAGAAAAAAAATAGAATAATTGACAGTAATATTGGTATGATTTTATATTCCTTTGTTGTTTAAAATAAATATAGCAGTTTAAGTGCTGCCAAGATTTTGTTCAAAGTTTGTACTTATTTAGATATTTTTCGAATCAATATTGTTGAACGTAATTCTTTTTCTTCATTATGTAATGTATTTTTTACTTGTATTGTTCACATTGTAGTAAGCTTTTAGCCCTTACCCTGTGTACCACTTTGATTTTCAATGGTCATCATTTTTGATGTACATGTACCATTTTGATTTTCACTGGTCATCATTTCTGATGTACATGTACCATTTTGATTTTCACTGGTCATCATTTCTGATGTACATGTACCATTTTGATTTTCACTGGTCATCATTTCTGATGTACATGTACCATTTTGATTTTCACTGGTCATCATTTCTGATGTACATGTACCATTTTGATTTTCACTGGTCATCATTTCTGATGTACATGTACCATTTTGATTTTCACTGGTCATCATTTCTGATGTACTTTTTTTCTCTTTGGTTTATTGATCATCACAAATCTGAATGATGTTTTAACTCCGACATGCTTTACGTTGTTGTTTTACACATCACATTCTAAAAACTTGTTATCGTTCAAAACATCAAGATTGTTATCTACTCAGAATCGTTCAGCTGTCTGCAATGTATGTGCTTTTTATAAAATGACACAGTTTGTTTAAAAAATAAATAAATATGTGAATCCGAATATTCGAGGCTTTTTATAGATACTTATTTTCCTTTCTTTAGCTTTCAAGACTTTTTCATCCTTGGATATGTATTAATGTATGTCCTTTTCGTATAACGTTCACGTTATATCCTCTACTTAACAAATGGCTCAAGAAAATGACTTGTTGATTCGAAATATGTTTCTTGGTAAAATTCTAGAGGTGGCCCTGTCACAAATTGTTGCGAAATTTTGACTCTTTCAAGATTTTTAGTTTAGATATTTCAGATGTATTCAGATATAAGGAAAGATAAATACGTTTGATATGTTTTCGCTGTTGCTAATTTCAATCGTAATGACACATATTGAGTTATGATGGATATTATGATTCTATCTCATTTTTCACTCTGTATACTTTGCACAAAGAGCGTGGTACATAGCAACTTCCTTGGTCGCTTTTACGTCTTCCTTCCAGGCGTATTTTGAGAAAATATCGCTTACTTTCTGTGAAAGACCATTTGTATTGATTGTATTATTTTTTCTTATGATTGTATGTCAGCAATGACCATGCTATTTGTTGTCCACTTAGTCACACCTTCTTTTCAAAATTATTTCCTTCGACTGCCAGTGTAATATCAGGATTTAAAAATCACTTTAACTCTGTGCGTCATCTTTTATTTGTATTCAGTGGTTTTATTTTCCTTTCGAGCCAATTATATTTGGACATTTGTGGAAGCAAAAGCCTTGTTGATCGTTGCACTTACATTATACATAATGTTCTTTGTCAGGAATTAAAATCAATTTTAAAACATCAATACAATATATTCGGCTTGATCCACTGTATTTAGCTCTCTTTTTTTTTAGAAACCAGCAGGATCGGCATCTACATTCACTTTGATCAGCTTCTTTAATTCAATATTTATTAACTTTGCTAAATAGATTATATCTCTGTATCTCTTCTTGTTTTTGTCTAAATATTATTCACTGACTAATTGAATTTATAATGGACAAAAATAATGTAAGCCGAGTGCAATTTAAATAGTTACGCACACCCAGTCGGTTGAATTATCTTGCAGATCTGCATAGTTTTGTGAACGATGTATAGTATGTATGTGTAGTATATCACTTTTGAATAACTGAAATCCACTCTTAGAAACGTTATATTATCTTCAGTGTTGCTGCTAAATACAGCCGGCATTGATGCCACTTTTAAACTGCCCAAACCTACAAACAAATAAGCATGATCTCTCGATACCGAGATTATTTCGTAAATGTTAAACTCGTGAAATTTAACATCGTTTTGTTCATGTCCAACGAAATATTTATATCACCTCTGTGAAAACTGCTGAATTCAATAGAATGTAGCTTTATGATATTATTTGCGATACCGCACACGAAAATACAGAAGAAAAACCAATCTTTTCAAAGCTCTCACCCAACAAATCCCCCAATATAACACAAAACAGAAAGAAAGATAGTGACTTTTTGGTGTAAGCTAATTGTCTTCAAAAGTTGCACTGGTCTAGATGGTATTAATTTGTGAAATGGTATAAAAAAGAGTTAGGGGATTTTAGTGCTTCATTCATGCAACCCCCTCCCCTCCCATGCTCTCCACTCTACACGGATGTCCATTTAGATCGGGAGGAGGAACCTTTGATTCAGGTTTTTTTAAGAAACCAGCAGGATTGACATCTACATTCACTTTGATCAGATTCTTTCATTTAATATTTATTGACTTTACTAAATAGATTCTATCTCACTATCTCTTGCTTTTGTCTAAATATTATTCACTGCTCTCTATCTCTTGCTTTTGTCTAAATATTATTCACTGACTAATGTAACCCGACTACAATTTAAGTAATTACGCACACCCAGTCGTTTGAACTATCTTGCAGATCTGCATATTTTGTGAAAGATTGTAGTATATCACTTTTGGATGACTGAAATCCACCATTTGAAACGTTATATTATCTTCAGTGTTGCTGCTAAATACAGCCGGCATTGATCCCACCTTTAAACTGTCCAAACCTACAAACAAATAAGCATGATCTCGCGATACCAAGATTGTTTCGTACATGTTAAACTCGTGAAACTTAGCATTGTTTCGTTCATGTTCAACGCATGAAATATTTATGTCAAATCTGTGAACACAGTTTAATTCAATAAATGTAGCTTTATGACACTGTTTGCTATACTGCACACGAAAATACAGAAGAATAGACCAATCTTTTCAAAGCTCTCACCCAACAAAAACAACAAACAAATATAACAACAAAAAAGATAGAAAGAAAATTACTTTTTGGTGTAAGCTAATTGTCTTCAAACGTCGCACTGTTTTTGATGGTATTAATTTGTGAAATAGTATTTAAAAAAGTTAGGGGATTTTAGTGCTTCGCTCAAACAACCCATTCCCCTCTCCTGCTCTCCACTCTACGCGGATGCCCATTTAGATCTGGAGGAGGGACCTTTGATTCAACAGCATGTACGATCGCTCAGAGTGGTAGGTATTATAGAGAGCAAAGTCAGTGGGGTAGGTACTATAGAGAGTAAAGTCAGAGGGGTAGGTACTATAGAGAGTAAAGTCAGAGAGATAGGTACTATAGAGAGTAAAATCAGAGAGATAGGTACTATAGAGAGTAAAGTCAGAGAGATAGGTACTATAGAGAGTAAAGTCAGAGTGGTAGGTACTATAGAGAGTAAAGTCAGAGTGATAGGTACTATAGAGAGTAAAGTCAGAGAGATAGGTACTATAGAGAGTAAAATCAGAGGGATAGGTACTATAGAGAGTAAAGTCAGAGAGATAGGTACTATAGAGAGTAAAGTCAGAGAGATAGGTACTATAGAGAGTAAAGTCAGTGTGGTAGGTACTATAGAGAGTAAAGTCAGAGGGGTAGATACTATAGAGAGTAAAGTCAGAGAGATAGGTACTATAGAGAGTAAAGTCAGAGAGATAGGTACTATAGAGAGTGAAGTCAGAGGGGTAGGTACTATAGAAAGTAAAGTCAGTGTGGTATGTACTATAGAGAGTAAAATCAGAGGGGTAGATACTATAGAGAGTAAAGTCAGAGAGATAGGTACTATAGAGAGTGAAGTCAGAGTGGTAGGTACTATAGAGAGTAAAGTCAGAGGGGTAGGTACTATAGAGAGTAAAGTCAGAGAGATAGGTACTATAGAGAGTGAAGTCAGAGGGGTAGGTACTATAGAAAGTAAAGTCAGTGTGGTAGGTACTATAGAGAGTAAAATCAGAGTGGTAGATACTATAGAGAGTAAAGTCAGAGAGATAGGTACTATAGAGAGTAAAATCAGAGAGATAGGTACTATAGAGAGTAAAGTCAGAGTGGTAGATACTATAGAGAGTAAAGTCAGAGAGATAGGTACTACAGAGAGTAAAGTCAGAGAGATAGGTACTATAGAGAGTGAAGTCAGAGTGGTAGATACTATAGAGAGTAAAGTCAGAGAGATAGGTACTACAGAGAGTAAAGTCAGAGAGATAGGTACTATAGAGAGTGAAGTCAGAGT
Organism: Unio delphinus; assembly: GCA_029339505.1. NCBI lineage: Eukaryota > Metazoa > Mollusca > Bivalvia > Unionida > Unionidae > Unio > Unio delphinus. The sequence continues at coordinate 83,846 of JAQISU010000741.1, read as the reverse complement.
GGTAGATACTATAGAGAGTAAAGTCAGAGAGATAGGTACTACAGAGAGTAAAGTCAGAGAGATAGGTACTATAGAGAGTAAAGTCAGAGAGATAGGTACTATAGAGAGTGAAGTCAGAGTGGTAGATACTATAGAGAGTAAAGTCAGAGAGATAGGTACTACAGAGAGTAAAGTCAGAGAGATAGGTACTATAGAGAGTGAAGTCAGAGTGGTAGGTACTATAGAGAGTAAAGTCAGAGGGGTAGGTACTATAGAGAGTAAAGTCAGAGAGATATGTACTATAGAGAGTAAAGTCAGAGTGGTAGGTACTATAGAGAGTAAAATCAGAGGGGTAGGTACTATAGAGAGTAAAGTCAGATGGGAAGGTACTATAGAGAGTAAAGTCAGAAAGATAGGTACTACAGAGAGTAATGTAAGAGAGATAGGTACTCTAGAGAGTAAAGTCAGAGTGGTAGATACTATAGAGAGTAAGGTCAGAGTGGTCATTGATGTGACTCATTGGTTTCAACTGTTTGTGTTAACCGGATAAAACATTGTTTATTTCTAACATAGTTAAGAAAGATTTATTTCAACCTTCATTTTAAGTATGAGATAATATTTAAACACAAATTTGATACGTGGTCCAAATTAGCTTTGAGTTTGTGCAGTACATGGAACATGTGACTTGAATTGAAATTCCCGTTAAAAGGTCAAGGTTTTTTGAACCCAATCCTGCATGCAGGGAGTTTGAACCAAAACAGTTGTGTTCATACATTATAACTATAACAGACATCATCTTCTGCACTACTAGTACACATAAATATATAGGTTTTACGGCATCGACTAAATTAGTGTAATGCAAACACTTCGCAATTGCATTGATTTTCCATTGTCCTATAGCTTTAGTTGATGCATTCATAATTTTACAGATCGTCTATTAAACCAGTTCTATGACTGACTGGTTCACGGTACATATGGAATTCCGTTGTTTGCGCATGATGCTGAAAATGAGAGTCAAGCGAGTTATTGTAAAACATTAATCATTTAATATACATTATTTCTTAGCATTATTGTTAACCTATAGAGCATTGCAAAACAGTAACAAGTTGAGTATTTCGTGTTCAAAATAATACAGTCAACGTAAATCTGTTTTCCTTTTGTATTTACAAATGTCTGCAAATATTTTCTCAATGTAAAATTATTTTTTCCTATCTACAAATTGGTGAATTGGTAATATAAATATAGACACATTCATGTTGTGGTCTTTCCGCCTAATTTAAACTTTTGTGCAGTTACGAAAATAGAAATATAACATTTCGAATACATCTCAGAGAGAATATGAATAATTTGTGCGAATGAATATACAGGTGCAGTGAAATAATTATTAATTGCATAGTATCTATGTAACAACGAACGCATTATCAATTATATAGTATGAATGTAACAATACAAGCATTATTAATTACATGGTATGAATGTAACAACGCACGCATTATAATTACATAGTATGAATGTAACAATACAAGCATTATTAATTATATAGTATGAATATAACAACGCACGCATTATAATTACATAGTATGAATGTAACAATACAAGCATTATCAATTGCTGAAGAGTAAATGTGACAATAAAAGCATTATTAATTATATAGTATGAATATAACAACGCAGGAATTATAATTACATAGTATGCCAGTAATGGTGAAAGAATTATCAATTGTATAGTGAGAATATAACAATGAAAGCGTTATCAATTGCAAAAGTGTGAATGTAACGATGAAAAGCATTAATAATTACATAGTATGACTGTAACAATGAAAGCATTATCAGTTGCTTAGTATAAATGCAAAAGTGAAACCATTATTAATTGTATATTATGAATGTAACAGTGAACACATTAAATAGTATGAATGTAACAATAACACATTTATAAATTGCATAGTATGAATGCAATAATGAAAGCATTTGAATTATAAAATATGTAACGACGGAAGCATTATTAATTATATACTATGAGAGTAGCACGAAAAGGAAATTTATAAAAACTAAGAAATACTTTACTTGTGCAAACGACGTACAGGGATTCTCAAACAGAGAGATAACACACAGAGAGATAACACACAGAGAGATAACACACAGAGAGATAACTAGCTAGCTACATACTTGGAAGAGACACATATTCATAACTTATCAGCATGTTTATTCTGTTAGAAATCTTATTATGTATCACTTTATATATATTTATAGTACTATGTATCACTTTATATATATATATATATATATATATATATATATATATATATATATATATATATATATATATATATATATATATATATATATATACTATTATGTATCACTTTATATATATTTATACTATTATGTATCACTTTATATATATTTATACTATTATGTATCACTTTATATATATTTATACTATTATGTATCACTTTATATATATTTATAGTATCATGTATCACTTTATATATATTTATATTATTATGTATCACTTTATATATATTTATATTATTATGTATCACTTTATAAATATTTATACTATTATGTATCACTTTATATATATATTTATATTATTATGTATCACTTTATATATATATATATATTTATATTATTATGTATCACTTTATATATATTTATATTATTATGTATCACTTTATATATATTTATATTATTATGTATCACTTTATAAATATTTATACTATTATGTATCACTTTATATATATATTTATATTATTATGTATCACTTTATATATATATATATATATATATATTTATATTATTATGTATCACTTTATATATATTTATATTATTATGTATCACTTTATATATATTTATATTATTATGTATCACTTTATATATATATATATATATATATATATATATATATATATATATATATATTATTATTTATCACTTTATATATACTTATATATTATACAATGTTTATGTACCTATCAGGAATGAGGACGAAGATCGTTTTGAGTCCTTTGCTCTTAGATTAAAGATGAATTGCCTACAGAGAAAGAGGCAGATCTGAATTTATAAATTGGTAAATTTCTAGCCTGGCATCAGACATAGCGTGCACTAAATATAGATATGTAAACTGCAAATTTTCTTATTTACCCAATTAGAACATAGACACAACCTGGCAACAACTGTTTGACGACAAATTATTAGACATATGTTGAAAATAGGTTGTAGCTATATTTAACAGAAGAAAAAAGTTAATATTCACATTCACTTAGATATACAAATTCAACGTTAAATTTTAGGTTTGAAGACCACTTATCATCTCAACTCTATCCGCGTATGTTCAAGTCTTGGACCGCTTATAATGCCCCGAGAAATTGCATTTCAATCCAAAACAACAACAACTTTGGTGCAACAACTGAGGAACCCATGGATGGTGCATGCCTATAGAGATATCGTATGCACCCAGTAAGAGTTCCGCCATGCTTTGGCATATGGTAATTAGTATAGATTCCGTCATTAATTTTGTATTTGTCTGTCTATCAATGTGTTACCCTGTTAACTTTCCATTCTCGATTGGGTCACATTCTGACTCAAATATTCAATTTTATATAGATGTAACTGTGACCCTCATTTTAATAATCCATAGTGCTGAAGCGACCTAAACATAATTTTAAATTCTCATACGGTGCAATATTCACGTAAACATCATGTTAAAAACCATATGGAACTAAATCTTACTAAAGATAATTTAAATTCCAATAGACGTCTTAACCGTCTCAGACGTAATGTTAAATTTCCATTGAATTCATACCGACCTTAATATAATGTTAGTTACATATAGTTACCCAATATAAATATGTCACACAGACACCATATCAATCTGTCACATAGACCCCATATAAATCTGTCACATAGACCCCATATCAATCTGTGACATAGACCCCATATATATATCTGTCACATAGACCCCATATCTATCTGTCACATAGACCCCATATCAATCTGTCACATAGAACCCATATCAATCTGTCACATAGACCCCATATCTATCTGTCACATAGACACGATATTAATCTGTCATATAGACACGATATCAATCTGTCACATAGACCCCATATCAGTCTATCCATGTTCTATTACTGCAGATCCTCATTCAAGTTCAAAACACATACATGCTAATACCGACACCCACGTAATGTTAATTTTCCTTAGACCCATGTCGTCACAAACCTAATGATAAATGTTAAAAGATGTAATACTATCCACAATTAATGATAAATTTCCATGAACTCCATAGCAACCCAAACTGAACGCTAGATTCATATATACCACATACCGAACTAACGGTCATGACACTTTCAACAGCTCCCAAACCGATACAAACGCAATGTTAATTTACATAATTCCCTTACCGATACAAACGCAATGTTAATTTACATAGCTCCTAATACTTCCAATGCTTAATGGGAACAACGTAATGAAAGTTTCAAAAGTGAAGCGAAGTGTATGTACATCTGAATTTGAATTATCTCCTTCGGCTATAAATATTGTAGTTTTCATGACACGGTGTGAGTCGTGCAACGACAGAGTTGACGGCTAGATCTATGATACTACTTACATTGTTTAAAATATTCAATATTGCTTATTTCGTGAACACAGTTTCGCGCTGATCGATAAAAGAGTAGGGCAGAAATACTGTAGAAACATCACGGATTGACTGAATCAACCAGACTTTGTAGGGTTATATCTTAAACAAAAGAATCGAATGAATGAATATGTCATTCTCTAAAAATGTTCATCATTCCCAATTTAAGATATTTACTGACTATTTGGCTAGATCGATGGTCTGTTTTCAATTACAATATGTATTATTACATCAAACGAGCTCAAATTATGGTCAAAGAGAGAGTAACTTGTAAAGTTTATTTTACCTTTAGTGTACGAGTTACATCCCTTACCATATGCTTATCGAAATAGTATATCGATTGTGTACATTCCTACTCAAACAGTAGCCTTGATTCAATTCATTAGTATAAGAATTATTTAAAATCGTTAGAAATTCCAAAAAAGGTAGCGAATGTAAAGTTAACGAATTTGCATATAATATAATATAATATAATATAATATAATATAATATAATATAATATAATATAATATAATATAATATAATATAATATAATATAATATAATATAATGCTATGTAAATGATGAAATAATAAAGATGGGGAGATTGCATGCGTGCAGAGAAACAAACATATTTACGGTGGTGCAGATAGAGAATAGAGAAACGGAAACTGAAAACAGCCAGATGTTCATTTGGAGCACATGTAAATGACAGGAGTGAGAAATTAACGGGACTATATTAAGGTCATAGTTGTAGGTATAAATATACAAGTGTGTGAATATTACGGTTATAAGATCAACTTTAGAATTAAAAAGCACACGTAATGTTCCGTCATACTGAAACTTTTTCATCGCTAAAATACGAGTATAGAATACACAGAATAAGGATTGTTCATTCAAAGGGATTGCAAATTAAGACAAAATTATATGTATGCAAAATACAACTTTATTTCGGTCTTAAATTATAAAGAAACTTTGATAATAAGAAAATTGTTCAGACATTATATATATTTCGTGTTTGAAACCTCTGTACTAGAGTGCTATATTGGTACTAAACTTATCACACGAGCTGAATAACCAGAAATCCAATATTGTACTTGCAGCGAGTCATACTGTATTATTCAACGACTTGTTCTAAGAATTCTTGTCAAATCAACAAGATTTTATTATACGTTTTATAAAATAACGCCAATAACATTGCATTACTCAGTGACGTTGATATATGACGCTGTTACGTTTTACGCCAATGTGTGGCGAATAATAGTTTGGTATGACGCTAATAACGGTGATGGAGAGCTATTAAATTACAGTATCTCATGCCCTCAATAAATTTGTAAAATTGTGGGATAATATTTATTACGTACAGTGAATAATTCGTTTTTCTTTTTTATTCTTTAATCTTAAAGAAAAAGGTCATATGATGACATCACTTATTAGTGTAGCAAATCTTTTAAATCAACAAGTATCTCTTTTCCCTAATAGCGATTGAGAAGATCTGTTGACTCCAGGCCCTATGGACATCGGGGATATTGATTATAAATTCATCCCATTTAGAAACAGTTTGACTTGCACATCTCAGGAATTGTCTTCGAAGACAACTGCGTTATTTCGCTGGACATGTATTTCAACTGAAGGAATGTCTCTGATAATGCATTTTTGCTTTTCTGTCATAAAAGTTCTGTGATTTAAAAGATTATTGTGTCCTTTGCTTCAGCATCTTTCTTTTCAACTTGGGCGCTGGTGGTGGCGTTGGTCGTCTTGACAAAAACATGAAATGGTCAAACGCAAATCTGTTGGTGTCGTATCTATCTATTGAACACAATGCAGTGATTTCACTTTGTGTACATACTGTTTTTGTCGAATGGATTTGTTGAGATTCATATCCCTTTTCGCAAATCATCTCGCCCTTTTCTTTTCCTAAGAAACATGTCATGATTATTTTCCCTCGTCCAGGTTTCATTGGCTCTATTTTCTTTTCAGATTCTGGATTAGATCGACAGGTAAAACAACCAAACATTTCCAGTTTAGCTGTTTTTCTAGACTATTAATTGTACAGTAAATGACACAAAGGTGATCTGGAATTATAAATATGAAAATAACTTTTTCTCTTGGGTTCAGATAAAATCGTTGAAATCAGGCGGGTCGGTTATATACCCCGTTGAATTTTTTATCTGATATGCGCCATTTGCCAAATATAATCCCATCCTGGTGATATTTATTTATACCAATGCGTGACATATCAATAAAGGCCCATTTACAACAGGTAATAATGTAAGTATATATAATACCTTTAGCGTCAATTAGCTGGGAAGATTCTTTTGTCTTCTTATTAAAGAAACATTCTATTATTGTTTGTTCAAGCTAGAGAGAGATAAGAGGGTAGTAACATCTTTTGTCATTGAATAATGAAGCTTATATATATATATATATATATATATATATATATATATATATATATATATATATATATATATAGAGAGAGAGAGAGAGAGAGAGAGAGAGAGAGAGAGAGAGAGAGAGAGAGAGATTGGGTACATGGTATATGCTTGAGGACCATTTTATAGGTTTTGTTTTGTTTTCTTTATCAAATTGGAAAAAGACTAGGGATTTATTTAATATAAAATGGTTTTATATATGTCGCTGCAACGTTGGATCCATTGCAAGTACAGTTGATTGTAAACCTTGATGAATATTGTACCGTATTTCAAGGCAATTCTTGTATGTATTTTAATGCGCTTAAAGTCACGAGAAAAACATTTATGACAGACCAGGACTGATAATGAATGATACACTGTATTGGTTAGGTACGATGGACACAGGCAATTAGCAGGGTGTGGACGCCATCGAGACTGCATGGCACATGGAACTAGCATTACATATATACCATCCAGATCAAGTAACACAATCAACCAGAATTATGCATACACAGACGACCGCTACTGCGTCATAGAAGTTAGAGCGTCCGTCTTCGAACCCCGGTTGAGTCATGCCAATGACTTATAGAAATAGTACCAACAGCTACCTCGCTTGGCGCTCAGCATTAAAATGTTAGTATTTGGCCTGGTTGGTCTGGTATCAGGATAATGTGATTCGGTGGGACATCATGCTACATGTCTGCATCATGATGCCCCAGTACTTGACATTACTATAAACTGGCACACTGCAGACATCGTAGTGATATGACTGAAACAATTTCAAAGCTTGATTAAAAATTTAAATTGCACACTCACACACCCACATACACAAAGAGACCGCATAAGACAGACCAGTGGCAATATGTATACGCCATCGAGACTGTCTAATACAGTCAACTAGATATATGTGCGTACTATTGATTGCAGTAAAGTATCCGTGAACATAACTTGTCTACTTGCTCATAGTAACTGTCCTTAAAAAATCCATGTATTCTCGTAACTTTGTCACGATATATATTACACGGAACCAATCAGATGCTGCCGCGTGATCGCTGTTAAGATGCCACTGGGGCCTCTGTTTGGAAATGCTAAAATGCAGACCTTTATTTTTTTCTTTTTATTTTTGGGAGCACCAGACAGATGCCCCTCCCCCTATTTGAAATTTTTGTTAGAAAAAGAGTGTTTATGTGTGAGTGTATTCCCCCTGATGTGTTGGTGGATGTGTTTTGTTAGAATCTTTTCTTTACTTTTAAACCTAACCTTAATTTTTTCCCCATCGGGGATTATATATAAATAGGAGGTATTTGGTCCCTAGTGTTTTCTATGAGACGGTTTCCTAAAGTTGTTTTTTTTTATAGATCTCATCTTGGGTTTCCTTTATCTCTTTTTCCATAAATTAACCCTGGCTAGGGGTTTCCTACGTCCTGTGTATGCTATTTGTGATGTGCTATATGTATGCTGCTATATGTATACTTATATATACAATTTTTTGTTTAGGATAGCCATTCTATATCATATTTCCCAGTTGTCTATTATCTTTGTAGATAAGGTAGGTCCATTGTCAAAAACTCTAATTATAAACTGTTTTACGCCCCCTTGTCTAAATCAGTGAGCAAATAAAGTATGTATTTGTATGAGATTCTATTTATGTCTTTTGTGCTTGGTTTACATAAGTATTTTATTTCCATATAATATCCAATACACGGTTAATGCATAAAGTTGATATCTGTGACTTTAAACAATGAGATGTCATCCACATTTGGTTCAGTTTTTGAGATTCATTCGTTTGCTACACTGATTTACCTTTGTCGAAAACTGGGACCTTTGGGTGATGCAGTACAAACGTGAACGTATAAGAAGCACGTATTACATTTAAAGAACAAAATCATTTTTAATTCTCACATATAAACGGTTTTCTAAGAGCAAACAATTTTATCCTTATGATACGATTCGAACCCGAAAACATTCGGTTGTGAATCCGGCACGGTAACCACTGAGCCATCTCGGATGCCATATATGCGCTGTTACTCGCAGCACGAGTTCTTGTCCACCTCTAGTCTTTATCGTCGACATTGTTGATTTTGTTGTTGCGGTATTGGTATATGTTACGAAACCCGTGCACGAGAATTTGGTACCTGCTGCTTAGATCGAACTATAGCTCTCTAACTTGTTCCAGTTCAGTTCTGCTTGGAACGAATTATATCTCTCGAACCTGTTTGAGTATATTCATTTAATTCTAGATTTAAAAAAGATTTATACTGAGTTTAAACCATATTCTTTTGAGAAACTTTGTCAAATGTAATTATTAACATACATTTTTGGGAGATTAAGTAGAAAGCATCAGCTGATTAGCAATGTCTCCCCAACAGTAAAATAAATACAACATCAGTGATATCGACGCCGTTACAAACGGTTACAAAGAAATGTGCATAAAGAGACATGCAAAACATGACAAAGAATAAAAACTAATTAAATTGCGATTGAAAACGTTGTAAGTTCAGTCAAATAAATAAACCTCTTGGTCATCCTAATAAAAGTTTGCACAGTTAAATATATATTTGTGTTATTTTTTTTATAGTTACATAGGTTTGTCAATATAAAAAATGTTTCAATCGTAAAAGCGAAGGAGAGTGTATATACGATTTGAACTGTAAGATTTGAAAATTTTAGTCTAGAAAAAAGTATTTTGCATTTTTAATTTCACCGCAAGAGCAATGCTCAATATCAGATACATTATTAGTAAATAAATCGAAATTTAAATTCCTACAATTTGTTCGTAGCCTAGCATGCATAATCTGAGAGATTTCATCACTAACGTAGTAATTACATGGAGTGGGTGATTTTATTATCGCGATTCAAATAGGCTTCAAATTATGTATGGAAAGGTTGTGTCTTACTTCAACGGGAAACGAATTCCTATCCAAATTGTAACTCGTACAAATAAATTATCGAACAAGATCGTTCTACACATTGGAGGTCGAAGATCATTTGACGTTGGAACGGGAGAGAGACATGCATGCATACATACATACATACATACATACATACATACATACATACATACATACATACATACATCAGGCCCGCACCTAAGAAATTCTGGGCCCCAGGCAGCTGACAGAGTTCGGGCCCCTTTCGTGTTTCAAATATGTGCGTATATTTTAAAACTCGAAAAAGGGCGGGCCCCTATCTAGGTTGGGCCTCTGACAAGTGCCATGGTTGTCGCCCCCCCCCCCTAGGTGCGGGCCTGCATACATACATACATAGACAGACATACAGACAAACGCTAGGTCAGAATTCTGCAGTCAATACGCTTTCAGAATAAATTGCATTATGAAAACAAATCAGTTTTGGATTTAAAGTTGTAGGGAAGCCTTGCATATCATTATGAAACGGTATCACAGGTCAAGCATGGAAATAAACATGCACGTGTTTTAAACTACATTGTAAGAACTTTTATTAATTCAATATTAGCTTGTAGTATCTGTGCCCTGTCATGTGCTTGCATTCACACCTACTCCAATATTAATGACGTTGTTTTCGGATATTGCATGCCGCAGATATAATACACACCTCTAAATTATTATCTTTGTGTATTGTAACACAGAGCCAAGTTCCATTTTCAGAAAAGCTAAACATAAATTGATGGCACTCCCCCTTGTCTCAAGCGGGGATCAAACATAGTACGCCTTTGTATGAAAATGTATTCCTGTTGTTGTTCTAGCAGTAAGTACAACTGCAAGCGAATAATACAATATTTTGTTTCCCAATAATGTTCAATACGCGATTAGTAAATTAGTCTAATATCAGGTGGCTTCAACAGCTGGGTGATGCTCACAATTAATTTTGTTGTTGTTGAGATTCATTCTTTGTATCACTTAACTGCATGCAGATGTTTAGTGTTAACCATATTTAATTTCATAGTATTTCGTACATGTTATAAGTTTCATTAAGAATACACAGATAAAATTCGAAACATTTCGATCGTGATTCGCGCAAAATAACAACAGAACCGCCGCGGTTCCCATAGAGGCGCTTTTAATCGCAGCACGTGTTTTTCGTTCACCTTGAGTCGATACCGTCGACATTGTTTCACTCGTTTTGTGGGGAGGTGAGTATTAGAGCGCCTGTGCACGAGACCTTAACAAAAGAACATTTCGAGCAACATGGGTTAGAGTTCTGCTTGGAAACTTTTTTTAATCTCTGACCTATTTGGTAATATCAATTTACTATTTAAAGTAATGCAAAATTTTTATTTAAAATATTTAATAAACATCTTCAGTGTATATTAACATATTTCTTAATTTGTAAGATGTATTTAATTTTGTAATACAGAATAAGAGAAATACTGATAAGGTGTGTGTGTGTGTATATATATATATATATATATATATATATGACACATGAAACTAGCATTACATATATACCATCCAGATTATGTAACACAAGCAGCCAGAATTATGCATACACAGACGACCGCTGCTGTGTCATAGAAGTTAGAGCGTCCGTCTTCGAACCCCGGTTGAGTCTTGCCAATGACTTATAGAAATGGTACTAACAGCTACCTCGCTTGGCGCTCAGCATTAAAATGTTAGTTTTTGGCCTGGTTGGTCTGGTATCAGGATAATGTGATTGGGTGGGACATCATGCTACATGTCTTCATCATGATGCCCCAGTACTTGACATTACTATAAACTGCCACACTGCAGACATCGTAGTGATATGACTGAAACAATTTCAAAGCTTGATTAAAAATTTAAATTGCACACTCACACACACGCATACACTAACGAGACTGTATAAGACAGGCTAGTGGCAATATGTATACGCCATCGAGACTGTATAATACAGACAACTAGAAATATGTGCGTACTATTGATTGCAGTAAAGTATCATTGAACATAACTTGTCTACTTGCTCAGAGTAACTGTCCTTAAAAAATCCATGTATTCTCGTAACTATGTCACGATATATATTACACGGAACCAATCAGATGCTGCCGCGTGATCGCTGTTAAGATGCCACTGGGGCCTTTGTTTGGAAATGCCAAAATGCAGACCTGTACATATTTGGATACATTTTTTCTTTTTATTTTTGGGAGCACCAGACAGATGCCCCTCCCCCTATTTGAAAAAAAAACTAGACAAAGTGTGTTATGTGTGAGTGTATTCCCCCTGATGTGTTGGTGGATGTGTTTTGTTAGAATCTTTTCTTTTCTTTTAAACCTAACCTTAATTTTGTCCCATCGGGATTATATATAAATAGGAGGTATTTGGTCCCTAGTGTTTTCTATGAGACGGTTTCCTCAAGTTGTTTTTTTTATTATAAATCTCATCATGGGTTTCCTTTATCTATTTTTCCATAAATTAACCCTGGCTAGGGGTTTCCTACGTCCTGTGTATGCTATTTGTGATGTGCTACATGTATGTTGATATATGTATACTTATATATACAATGTATTGTTTAGGATAGCCATTCTATGTCATATTTCCCAGTTGTCTTTTATCCTTGTAGATAAGGTAGGTCCATTGTCAAAAACTCTAATTATAAACTATTTTACGCCCCCTTGTCTCAATCAGTGAGCAAATAAAGTATGTATTTGTATGAGATTCTATTTACGTCTTTTGTGCTTGGTTTACATAAGTATTTTATTTCCATATAATATCCAATACACGGTTAATGCATAAAGTTGATATCTGGGACTTTAAACAATGAGATGTCATCCACATTTGGTTCAGTTTTTGAGATTCATTTGTTTGCTACACTGATTTACCTTTGTCGAAAACTGGGACCTTTGGGTGAACGTATAAGAAGCACGTATTACATTTAAAGAACAAAATCATTTTTAATTCTCACATATAAACGGTTTTCTAAGAGCAAACAATTTTATCCTTATGATACGATTCGAACCCGAAAACATTCGGTTGTGAATCCGGCACGGTAACCACTGAGCCATCTCGGATGCCATATATGCGCTGTTACTCGCAGCACGAGTTCTTGTCCACCTCTAGTCTTTATCGTCGACATTGTTATATTTTTTGTTGTGGTAATGGTATATGTTACGGAGCCCGTGCACGAGAATTTGGTACCTGCTGCTTAGATCGAACTATAGCTCTCTAACTTGTTCCAGTTCAGTTCTGCTTGGAACGAATTATATCTCTCGAACCTGTTTGAGTATATTCATTTAATTCTAGATTTAAAAAAGATTTATACTTAGTTTAAACCATATTCTTTTGAGAAACTTTGTCAAATGTAATTATTAACATACATTTTTGGGAGATTAAGTAGAAAGCATCAGCTGATTAGCAATGTCTCCCCAACAGTAAAATAAATACAAAATCAGTGATATCGACGCCGTTACAAACGGTTACAAAGAAATGTGCATAAAGAGACATGCAAAACATGACAAAGAATAAAAACTAATTAAATTGCGATTGAAAACGTTGTAAGTTCAGTCAAATAATTAAACCTCTTGGTCATCCTAATAAAAGTTTGCACAGTTAAATATATATTTGTGTTATTTTTTTTATAGTTACATAGGTTTGCCAATATAAAAAGTATTTCAATCGTAAAAGCGAAGGAGAGTGTGCATACGATTTGAACTGTAAGATTTGAAAATTTTAGTCTAGAAAAAAGTATTTTGCATTTTTAATTTCACCGCAAGAGCAATGCTCAATATCAGATACATTATTAGTAAATAAATCGAAATTTAAATTCCTACAATTTGTTCGTAGCCTAGCATGCATAATCTGAGAGATTTCATCACTAACGTAGTAATTACATGGAGTGGGTGATTTTATTATCGCGATTCAAATAGGCTTCAAATTATGTATGGAAAGGTTGTTTCTTACTTCAACGGGAAACGAATTCCTATCCAAATTGTAACTCGTACAAATAAATTATCGAACAAGATCGTTCTACACATTGGAGGTCGAAGATCATTTGACGTTGGAACGGGAGAGAGACATGCATGCATACATACATACATACATACATACATACATACATACATACATACATACATACATCAGGCCCGCACCTAAGAAATTCTGGGCCCCAGGCAGCTGACAGAGTTCGGGCCCCTTTCGTGTTTCAAATATGTGCGCGTATATTTTAAAAATCGAAAAAGGGCGGCCCCCTATCTAGGTTGGGCCCCTGACAAGTGCCATGGTTGTCCACCCCCCAGATGCGGGCCTGCATACATACATACATAGACAGACATACAGACAAACGCTAGGTCAGAATTCTGCAGTCAATACGCTTTCAGAATAAATTGCATTATGAAAACAAATCAGTTTTGGATTTAAAGTTGTAGGGAAGCCTTGCATATCATTATGAAACGGTATCACAGGTCGAGCATGGAAATAAACATGCACGTGTTTTGAACAACCTTATAAGCACTTTTATTAATTCAATATTAGCTTGTAGTATCTGTGCCCTGTTATGTGCTTGCATTCACACCTACTCCAATATTAATGACGTTGTTTTCGGATATTGCATGCCGCAGATATAATACATACCTCTAAATTATTATCTTTGTGTATTGTAACACAGAGCCAAGTTCCATTTTCAGAAAAGCTAAACATAAATTGATGGCACTCCCCCTTGTCTCAAGCGGGAATCAAACATAGTACGCCTTTGTATGAAAATGTATTGATGTTGTTGTTCTAGCAGTAAGTACAACTGCAAGCGAATAATACAATATTTTGTTTCCCAATAATGTTCAATACGCGATTAGTAAATTAGTCTAATATCAGGTGGCTTCAACAGCTGTGTGATGCTCACAATTAATTTTGTTGTTGTTGAGATTCATTCTTTGTGTCACTTAACTGCATGCAGATGTTTAGTGTTAACCTTATTTAATTTCATAGTATTTCGTACATGTTATAAGTTTCATTAAGAATACACAGATAAAATTCGAAACATTTCGATCGTGATTCGCGCAAAATAACAACAGAGCCGCTGCGGTTCCCATAGAGGCGCCGTTACTCGCAGCACGTGTTTTTCGTTCACCTTGAGTCCATACCGTCGACATTGTTCCACTCGTTTTGTGGGGAGGTGAGTATTAGAGCGCCTGTGCACGAGACTTTAACAAAAAACGTTTCGAGCAACATGGGTTAGAGTTCTGCTTGGAAACTTTTTTTAATCTCTGACCTATTTGGTAATATCAATTTACTATTTAAAGTAATGCAAAATTTGTATTTAAAATATTTAATAAACAGCTTCAGTGTATATTAGCATATTTATTAAGTTGCAAATGTATTTAATTTTGTAATACAGAATAAGAGAAATACTGATAAGGTGTATATATATATATATATATATATATATATATATATATATATATATATATATATAGAGAGAGAGAGAGAGAGAGAGAGAGAGAGAGAGAGAGAGAGAGAGACGGACAGACAGACAAATGTTGCAAAAGGTTATATGGAGTGTAGCAGAAAGTCATTTATGATTTATTTATTATTTATGATAATCACGACTCAAATAAGCGCTGTATTTTTATGATACGTTAAGGAGTAAAGAAAGTAAATAACCTCTTCTTTGTTTTTTCTTTCCTCCTCTTCTTTTTCAATCTTGGCCTGCTCTGCTATAGCCTCCATTGCCAGCTCACCCAGGAGACGCCTAGCATTCTCCAAGTGCATTTGAAGTTTTCTCAGTTTTTGTACTCTACTCATCTTCTTTGGCCTCGAAACGTCAACGATAGGTAGCCAGACTGACGAGTGCTTCTTTAGATATATATATATATATATATATATATATATATATATATATATATATATATATATATATATATATATATAGCACAAGCGCGGACGTGATGGAAAACACCCCCTAGATCCAAAAACTTACATTATCCCTATCATCACCAAACCACGCAGACGTGATTGAAAACACCCTCTAGATCCAAACACTTACATTATCCCTATCATCACCAAAACACGCGGACGTGATTGAAAACAATCACTACGATCCAAAAACAATCAATCAATCAATCTGAATTTTATAGTAACCACCGACCACTAAGGGTCATATGGGCTACTTTTATATCCAGCATTTCGCTGGACATTTATTTTCCCTTGGGGAAGGGTCGTTACTCCCCCTCCCCCCTCAGGCATTTGTATGTATACTAATGCACTTATCAATTTGGGCGTTATACCGAATTACTAATTAGTAACTATCGGTATAGATGTAAGCCCTGGAGTAGGTAGGTAAGGCCCATCCACACCTCCCCTATCAACTTCTAGATGCGGCACATGCAGGAAGAGGCAAAGGCGGAAAAGGTCCCAGTCAGGCTCCTCGTCGTCCCACACGCAGAGACAGCGCCAAACGCACACCCACACCCACCCACGAAGAAACACGAGACGCCCCCAAGGCACTCCCGGAGAACACAACCCGCGAAGCAGCAACACACACCAAACACGCAAGGACAAAGACAGCAACAGCCACAGACGCCACACCCTGCCGAATGCTCCCTTGGTTTTGTATCAAATTCAGTCCAGTTATGCTAGTGGATGCCCTATACACCAATGATGTGTTAGCCACCTGTGCAATTATATCGAGATTTATAAGTTACAGAATTTCCTAACACTTATCACTATGCCCCTAATTAAGTACAGAGTGTACTGTACAGTTCTCCACCATCCTACCGGCAAAAATCCCTTCTTAAGAGGGAAATTCACCCTAGAATAAACAAAAAACCTATACTAGGGTGTCAGAGTGACTATTTGTTTTGTTCAGGTTAGGTTGTTTTAAGTTATGAATTTGGTTGGGTGTGGTCCGAAATGGTCATATTTGAGATTTGATGTTTGGTTAGTCAAATGGAATTCTCATACCAATCGATATTGCGAGAATTCAATGTCTATTCACATGTAACAGAGAAAACCGACAGGACAATACAGAAAGACAGACAGATTTAGAAAGGGAGGTGGGAGGGGTCGGTCAGCTTTTGTGCGGGAATGATTGGGTTAAGCACAGAGATGTACCAGGCTGTACACATATGCGGGCCCCAATCCAGGCGATTCCTAGTATAGGAAAGGGCCTGTTTCCTCGCAACTGCATTCACTTTCCCCTATTCCCGAGAAGAGACAAAAGGTTGTGGATAGGTACAGTACAATTACAACAATGAACATTAAGTAGCCCTAAGAAGGGCTGTTATGTAATAAAATGAAAATAAAATAAAATTAAAATAAATAAAATAAAAAAAATAATATAAAAATAAAAATAATAAAAATATAATAGGTTATGATAATGAAATAAGTAATTAATTTTTTTTAATACGATTCTAATAAATGATAATATTAATAGCCCTAAAAGGGCTGTTTATGGGAATTTAGAAGTCCAGATCTCAAGTGCATTGTTGGAACATCTCTCTTGTGATCCTAAATCTGGATTGCAGTCTGTTTGTCCTTCAATTCTTCCTTTGGCAGGTTAAGTCCTTTTCTTTCTTGGCAGGTTATGTCCCTTTTCTCAGAGGGTTTGTTTTAGAATTACTCTGTGCCATTAACTATCATTTAAGGATAGTGTGCATAGGGCTGCACAAGAATAGAAGAAATGAAGTTGGATGCGTAGGATAAAGAGGATGTTCTAACACTAATATATAATATTGATATATTTTAAGGTCTATGTAACACTTTCTTGCGGGTGACGTTGTCAAGTCCAGAGCATGGGTTGGCATAAATTCGCTAGTTGCGTAAGGTACTTGGACCCAATATTGATGCCCCTCCTCGCTCGTTTGTCAAAGACGTCCCTGGCATATATTACATAATGTTTTATGTATATATTTAAAGCTAATTTAGTTTATAATTTCAATACAGGTTAAGTAGCGGTAGTTTCTGCCAGAGACATGACCATGAGTGAGTGTAAACTCGCAAGGTGCGTAAAGTTCAATATGAACCTAATATCGACACTCACCCGAATCACGACTCTGACAGAGTTACAGACTTAAAAGTAATTTTTATCCTCCTTTAATAAATTATTGCCTACGTTGAATTATGTTTTGATGTTTATGGCGTATTTGATATAGTGATATACGGTATAAATCTTTTTCGCATTTTATATGGTAATATATGGTATGAATCTGATGCATAATTTGATACTTTGTAATTGGATCAAAAAGGCGTGAATCTCTGTGGGCTGACAAGTATTGGTCAACATTGGCTCGGAAGGTGCGTAAGGTCTTGTAGACCAAATACCAAAGCCCCCCCCCCCCCCTCTCTTCATCCCTCAGAGTCTCAGTCCGATCTAATAATCTAACTTATGTTTTACTTTATTGTCAATTTTTAGAGAATTTTAGAGAATTTATTTAGTATATAATATCCTATGATAGTGTTATATTTTGTCAATTAGGTTTGAACTAATGAGAAAATCAATTATGTTTTTTGCAGTTAGTTGTATATTGGGTTGTGTTAGCTTAAGTATGTTTGGATATGCACTTGCTGATTTCCCTAATTTTTGTTTATTTTTAAGTGTTTTTCTGTGTATAATATTGCTTGTACATTTGTTGAATATATGATCTAGATCTTCTGGTTGTTTGCATTGAAAGCACTTTATGTTATGGGGGAATGGTCCTAGATATTTACCAAAGCTGTTAGCCAGCTTTGTTTTTCCTATCATTATCCTATTCATTTTAATTTGTTCACGTCTTGTATTGCCTAATATTGTTGTTGTTCTATTAACAGTTTTAATAATATTATGTAGTACTCTCCCTTTAGTCGATAAGCTCCAGATGTTTTGCTATATGCTGTTTATCATGTCATGTATTAATCTATACATTTCAGTATAGCTATACGGTAATGGTTCATAGTGCAGTTCATTTAGTTTGTCATTAGCTAGTTGGTCAGCTAATTCATTTCCCTAGTATAGGTTTTTTGTTTTTTCTAGGGTGAATTTCCCTCTTAAGAAGGGATTTTTGCCGGTAGGATGGTGGAGAACTGTACAGTACACTCTGTACTTAATTAGGGGCATAGTGATAAGTGTTAGGAAATTTATCTATGTGTGAAGGTACCCATAGAAAATCTACTATAATATTTTGGGTTTTGAGTTTAGTTATTTTATGATGTAGTTGATAGAGGAAGTTTTTCCTACTATTGGAGTTATTATTATGAATAGTTTTTAGGACGCTAAGCGAGTCGCTGACAATTAATGCTTTTGTAGGTTTATGTTGTTGTATCCATATCAGAGCTTGTAGTATAGCCCAAAATTCAACACTATATATGGAACAATAGTCTGGTAAGCGTTTGCCCTCTTGTATTTGAAAATTGGGTAGGACCCATGCTGCCGCTGTTCGTGCAGGGTCGACTTTTTTTAACCATCCGTATAAATTTTTAGATGATTTTTATATTTATTATTTAACTTTTCATTTACAACCATTTTCAAAAAATGTGGGTCCTGTATTTTATTGCCTTGATTTTGTAAGGAGAGATCTACGTGTATATAGTTCATTTTCCAGGGGATTATAATTGGAGGTTTAAGTTTTTCTACTTGAAATATATCAACTGGGAGTTTGGTTTTTATATTATGTATCTGTTTACTAAATGAGTTAGAATATTTACCTCGTTTTATTAGTGGTTTATTGCATTTTTTATGGCCTGTAATGTGGGGTGTGTTTCATTATGAGTTGACAGACGAGCGACATATCTCAACATGACCTCTTGTCTTCTCAAATGAAGCGGAGGTTCACCTGCCAGGACCTGCAACTCCTCTGTCGACGGAGATGGCATTGCCCCAGTTGCTATAAGGAGGGCTTTTCGTTGAGTTTGTGTAATTTTATTGAGCAGTGTTGGTGATGCCGTGGCATATAGCTGGCACCCGTAATCAATTTTAGATCGAATAAGTGATCTATATAGAGTAATTATTGTTTTTTGACAGGCACCCCAATGCGTACCTTGAATACTTCTAATTAGATTAAGGTCTAAATTACATCTTTTAATTAAGTCCGTAATATGATATGACCATTTCATATGTTGATCAAAATACATTCCTAGAAATTTAACTACCTTTACAAATTTTATGTCTTGATTTTGTAGGGTGAGTTTTGGGTAAAATATATTATTTTTAAAAGGGGTAAATAGGACTGCTACCGTTATCCAAAAACTGACTGACTGACTTGTGTATTTTATAGCTGCAACCGTCTACTAGAGACATATGTGCAGCTTTTATAGACACCATATCGGTGTCCATTTAGTTCCTTCAGGGAGGGGAAGAGCACTCCCTCCCCTTAGGGTTCAAGTGCTTAATTGCACCATATTTTAGTCATTGATAGGCGTTCCCCTGAATTACTAAAAAGTAACTATCAAGGGAAATGATAGCCTGTAAGGTGGGTAGGAATGGCACTACACACACCCACCCTACTCTAGATACCAATCAGAGCAAAGCAGCAGCAATGGTAGCGAAGGAAAAAGTTGTCCCGCTTCGCTAGTAATGTACATGTCCGAAAGCGGAAAAGGCGGAAAGGTCCAAGGCAGGGCTCCAAGGTACTGCAATCATCGTCCCACACGCAGAGGCAGCGAACGCACATCCGGACCCAGAAACAAACAAACCCGAGGAGAGCCAAAGTCCCACACCCTTATTTTAATATTTGCAACCCCATAAGACCTGTAAAGATGGATATGCTATATTGTTGTGTTGTGTATTATTTTGATGTTCTTACTATATCTCTCTACTATTGCAACATTGTGTTGCGGGGGTCTGATAGTCCTGGGTTAAGACTACCTTATATATTCTAATGAGGTCATAGTGGGTGTTTGCAATGTATGCGTATGTGTCTATGAGGTTGCAATCCCTGTCGATTGATTTTAATTTAATCCAGTTTTTCTAGTGGAGGCCCGATACCAATTATGTGTAAGCCACCTGTGCAATTGCGTCAAGCTATATGAGTTACGAATTTCCTATCACTTATCGCTATGCCCTAACGTAAGTACTTAGTATACTATATAATCGCCACCATCCTATCGGTAAAAGTTCCTTTGAGGAATTTTTACCCTAATAAAAAACAAAAAAATATCTACACGAATGTGTCAAAGTGACTATGTAAGTTTGTTCTTGGTAGGTTATTTCAGTTTTAAATTTTGATTGGGTGTGGTCCAAAAAAGCCATATTGGAGGTTAGTGTTTGGTCAGCCAAATGGAATTCTCTGTTACCAATCGAGTTTGAGAATTCACTATAGAAAATAAACATTTAACAAGACAAGGACATAGAGATTTTAGAGAGAGAAGGGAAATGAGTCAACACCAGCTTCCCATAGAGACTGATAGGATTAGACACAGAGGTACACCTGACTGTATACATGTGCGTACACCAATCCAGGCGATTTCTAAATAGAAAAGGCCTGTGTCCCTACTGTTTCACTAGCCTTCCCCTATTCCCAAGAATTACAGAGGAAAAGAAAAGTAACATTACAAGACAAGTACAACGATAACATTTAGCAATTATATTAATATCAACTTCAATTAATTATTAAGTAACAAGAACAAAACAAACAAAAACAATAAATAAGAATTGAAAAAACGAGAACAGAACAAGAACAATAACAAGAAATAACCAAAATTAGAACTATTATTATAACACAATATTTATAGAACTAGAATTATAACATAAAAACATTAAATAGCCCTGAGAAGGGCTGTTGAAGTATCCTGAGAATCTGTAGTCTGTCCTCCACGTTTCCATTGTCATCATAGATAGCGCCATGAATTCCATTGACATTCTTAAGCTGTCCACACTTTGTATAAAGTTTTTATTGTACTTTTGGAATATCAAGTGCCAATGACTTTGTTCTAACAGTTAGGGAAAATGGTAGGGAGTGGTGTTAATATTGTTTTATCCAAAAACTTGCATTATCCCTATCATCACCAAAACACACGGACTTAAAAGAAAACATCACTCACTTTTATACTTTACTCACATAAATTATAAATTTAACAAGTTATTTTGAAAAAAAACGTTGTGCTTATAGACGCACTTCAAACAAAAGTAAAAAGAGACAGTGATTATAGACTCACTTCTATTTTTTTCTAACTTCCTCACATATATTAGCAAATTGAATGATTAATTCTTTTCGAGAATATTGGGTAGCCCTTAAAAGGGCTGTTTTTTGTGTGCACAAGGAGGGATGGCAATCTCTTATCGTCTAATAATGCGTCCTCGTTTGGCAACAGGATAGGGTCTGCTTCTTCGGAAGGAGAAAGAGAACTCTTTCGTGTCCACACGGCAGTCGACAAAACTTCTGTCTGGGTCCTGCAGCTGTTGTTGCTGCTGCTGTTCTCTCTGCTCTCTCTGCTGCTTCTGAAGTCTATACTTCTCAGTCCATTCTTCTTTGTCTTTTTGAATTTCCTCTCTGAAGAGTTCTTCTATGAGGTCTTCCGTTACTTGTAGCATTCTAACATTTTCTATCTCTTCAGGCTTTGGCATCAGATTGTGTCGATGCAGATTGACGTAAGCTTCGTTCAGCTTAGCTAGTCTTGAGCACATCTTCGTAGTAGGATGAGTCAAACAATGGATGGTCAGACTGGAGACTACCCCTGCTTTATATGGTCTGGCATCACTGCAATCGCAAGGTTTAACATCGCACTCCACTTGAGAATCCCCAAATTTGAATAATGCCTGTTTAAATGGATTCATCTTCTTTCACTTGGTCGTTGTAGTTATAAATGAACTATTTGTTTTTGACGATGTTCCCTTTTTACATGCTGCCCAATCTCGACGTGACCGTACGGTGGGGTGAAGTGATTTTGAAGTCGTACTCTTTTTTGTACACGATTTTATAGACTGTATCCAAAGGTCGGCTAACGATTTGGTGTGCGGTAAACAGACAATCTTGTGCGGTTCGTGGGTGGTCACTTTAAACGTTTCATCCTGTCCCGACTGTTAGGCTTCTTGAAGCACGTTAAAGTTCACCACTCGACTGGTGCGATAATTGAGAGTCAATCCTTTCACTTTGCATTCGGTGTGTATTTCTCCTTGTGGGTCTCGGTATTCGTAGCCGTATTTTTTAGGATCGCCACTTGCAAAACATAGAATCTTGTCGTCGGGGTGTTCATCGGTCCAGGCTCCTAAACGGTCTCCTTCGATGACAGGGTTACACTGGTTCGGCCGGTGAATGTAGATTCAACTGTCCGTGTCAAAATACAGCACAGGATCTCCTAACAGTTCTAACACTTCGTACAATTTTAAGCGAGCGTGGGCTGTCACGTAAGCCGCAATGATGACATTTCCAAATTTGTCGGCTTCTGCAAAGTCTAGTTCTTCTTCGTAATTGACTAAGATTAAGTCCTCACGAATGACGTCCAAGTGTTTCATGACTTTGGTTTGGTGAATCATCTGGAAGTAGCGAGACGGTTCGGACAAATACTCTGTCTTGGATAAAGACGGTCGTTGTGCCATTTTACCCCACATGCAATTGAGCATGACTTTGGCAAACGATCGCCTTCCTTCGTTTTCTTCGATGTGGTCTAAAGTGATGCCTTCCTGCTCACGATATTTTTCTTTGAATATCTTTTGGTCTTCGGGTATGTGGCACCAGGACGGATAGCCGCTAGCTTCTTGCTTTAGTTTTAAAAAGGCATCCACGTAGTCTGCAAAAATACATTTTTGTGTCTCGTTGCCCTTGTAGTATTGTTGTGTCTTGGGAAAGTGGTAAATTTCGTACACTTCTAACAGTTGGTATCCCAGGTCCAGAGCTTTAAACAATTCCACGCTCACCCAAGTTCCTGTCAAGTCGCGTTCTTCCTGGCTGTGCTGACAAGGTTGATCTCGGTTGCACATTTCGGCACATGTGCGACACAAAGGAAACATCAGTTTTCCTTGGCAATGGTGAGGTAAAACGGGATGGTACAAGTCTGTGGGAGGCAAGACTTTGCACTTGATCAATCCTTCGTACTGACGTATGTGGTCCAAGTCAATGTGTTCTGTCATCAACTCTGGGTGCCCTACGGGAACGTGACAATATTTGCAGACGTAAGGATACAGAGAACTCACGTCCAAGTGTTTGATTTCTTCTCCTTTCTCCTCGTCCACTTGGTACAGCAAACAGGTGGCATTCGTTCGTCCTCCGTACAAACTATCCCGGATCTTCAGGGGGTCCACCAACTTGTAACTTTCTACGATGACTTTAAACTCGGGATCGGTTTTCAAACGGTGATCGTACTCGTGTTCCCACATTTCCACTACCTGGTATCCTTGCTGTTCTAACTTCAAACGTCACTGACAAGTAGTCTGGTACAAGTCTTCCATGGTCCGTTGTAAAAACTGATTTTTGGTGTCTCGTTGAGGGTAGCACATGGGACATCCGTGAAATAAGCATCCGTTAAACTCGTACACGATCTGAGGGTTTTCTAAGTCCCAACCATCCACCGAATACGTTCCGATGGTCTTTTCACCTCCTCCTTTGCGAGCGTGTTGGATCCATTTGTCTTCCTTGTCGCACATGAAATGGAGCCAGCATAGGGCTTTGACCGAGTATTGACGTTTGACGAAATATATCGTTTGAGGACTAATGACAGCTAGAGTATTTTCGGGCATAAAGCGTTTTCGGTACACTAAGGAACATGCTTTGGCAATGGTACAAGCTTCTTTCAAAGGATCGTTCCCTCCGTGTTCCATGAACAATTCTCGAAATTTTCCACAGCAACGTCGTAAAATGTCCACGTCAGATCGACAATACTTTAACATTTTTTCTTGAAAGTTAAAGGGGTCTGAGGCGTGAGTCTGGTACCAAGCATGGAAAGCTTCTCGTTGTTCGGTGCGCATGTTGTCGATGTCGTAGTCGTCAGCCTCAGGCAAATGGGGTAGAACAGCATGTTGATTGGCTTCAGTATTGAAAAAGTGTGGAAAATAACCTTTGGCCATTTCTGTCATTCCAAACGTTTTAGGCATGCGACTCAAAGGCATGGCCAAGTAACACATCGAATCTTTAAACTGTACTTGTCCTACTTGCATAGAAATGATTTTGGCTCCGTTCAAAGTGACTTGAGGCCGTTCGGTACTTTGTTCCGCATAGTATCTGAGCAGAAATTGCCCATCGTATCCCGAGAAATTGTGAGCCATGACTGTGGCATGTTGATGATAATCTCCGTAACGTTCGATGTCTTCTGGACTCCACGTTTCGTCGATGGGGTTTTGCATCCATTGGGCAAAATCGGCTAGCGTGTTTGGCCTTCGAAAGATTTTTTCACGTCCTCCAGGAATCTTGCTGCAGTGAGGGCAATGACTAAAGATAGGTTCTTGGATGCACTTCTCGCACTCACGGTGAGCCACGCAGAAATTAGGAATGTGAATACCAGTCTCTTGCATGCATTCGAAATAAAAAAAGATAAAATTCCCTTTCTTCTGGGTATCTTCTGGTCGGGGTTGATATTTTTGAATGAAGCATTCGTGCTCCAAGTCCACGATTTGGTGACAAATGTGACATCGTTTCTTCCCTCGACAAACGTGAAACTTGGCATTACTGGTACGTATGCCATGTCTACAAGTAGGGCACAATCTCAGGAGCTGACAAGTACTTTTCTGCTGTGAACCTTGCATCTTCAAATGTTGTTGGTAACAGGTAAGACTGACAAAAGTACGCTGACAAACAG
This sequence comes from Unio delphinus, assembly GCA_029339505.1. Classification (NCBI taxonomy): domain Eukaryota; kingdom Metazoa; phylum Mollusca; class Bivalvia; order Unionida; family Unionidae; genus Unio; species Unio delphinus. The sequence continues at coordinate 58,253 of JAQISU010000741.1, read as the reverse complement.
GGCAATGCACTCGTACTTGTCCTTTGTCCAGACAAGGTTGAGAGGCCAAACATCCCTCACATTTCGATCCACAATGCTTGTGTTGTTCTCGATTGTTATAACCGTAGTCACATTTTTCACAGTAGTAACCGTATCCCAGAAATCCAGTGATACTGATAATGGTATCAAAATGACCATCGTGATGATAGACGTGAATATATTTTCCGTCTTTGAAATCGTGGCCTCGAAACAAAAGAGGACCACGCACTTCTTGAGGGTGTACTTTCAAGATGTAATGTGGAGCCAAGGCACCTTGCAATTTTTGCATTTCTGGAATACCGCAAGGGGTGTCTTTGGATATCCCCGCTTGCTGTAACAGGAGTTTTGCTTCACTTCGTTGTTTGGCTCGGCCCAATTTTCGAATAGTTGTCCAGGCTCTTTTCCATTCTATCGTCTCGTTCTTGTTGGCATATATTTGTCCTACGACGATGGCACGGGCTAAACACATCTGGTCTTGAGAATTGTTAATTTGGACGAGGCTTCACTTAATGTTGCGAAGGCTGTCCACCAATAACACTTTTTTGCGTCGTCCGGTCCCCTGATGAAGAGACACGTGAGTCATGAACAGTGTGGCTTTTCCATCGGTGATGTGAAACTTGTCGTTGGATTGTTGCACATGTTGAATCTTGTCAATGACTTTGGAAGGTGTCAGTTGTGATGGGCTAGTAAACTCGATCCAAACGGGAGACTTCAAATTATCGTGATGAATAGAAAGTCTCAAGCGATCGTCTTCTTTGGCTTGACATTGCTGTTTCAGTGCAGTTAACACAGAATCCCACACCTCGGTAATGAACCCTTCTGTATTCTCCAAAGGTACATTGGACTTGAAGTCTTTAAACTTGACGGCATACGTGTAAGCCGTTGTTCTAAATTTTCGAGAGGAACGCTTTTCCGTCTCTCGAATGTGAATGTGTAATTTTCAGGGTTTACTAAGGGTGGTGAACTTTGGTTGGACGTCGATTGCCTGGATATGGATTCGGGCTCACTCATGTCATCTTCAAAATCACTGGCATGAATTTGAGCCAAGACTTCAGCTACTGTGCTAGGCGATACATTACGTTTCTGTCTCTTACTGTCTTCTCCTTTCTCGACAACATGATGCGATCTTTTCATCTTGTCTGCAAAACGTCAAATGACTGCCTTTTAAAGACCATAACCCCTATATATTCATATCCGATCCGTGAATATATAAAGGGTCAGTGTCTAACCTTTCAGTATTCATTTCACTCTCACATTGACCAGAACGATGGAAGAACCTACACATGTGGAACTTCTCATCAGAGCTTTACGTGGGGTCATACGAAAGTTTTTCTTCAGATAAGCCGACGGACTACTCTCCCTCCTTTCGATATAAAAGTCAAGATACTTGCTATATCTGTAAGAAGAAAGGACATTGGGCTACAGAATGTCTAGATCGTGACAAAAACAAAAAGGTACCAATAGAGACAAAAGTCAAGATACCTGTTATTATTGTAAAGAGAAAGGACATTGGTCTCCAAACTGCCCTAAGAAACAACAGGAACAGAAGGAGGAGGAGGAGGAAAGGAATTCTGAACAGGAGGAGGAGGAGGAAGAGATACACTCCCCCAAGGAAGAACCCCGACACGTTCACAAAGACAAGAAAAGAAGACGAAACGGAAGTGAAGGGGAAGAAGAAAAAGAAAAACCTGTGATAGTAAAGAAAATGAAAAAACAGAAAGAGTGAAACAGAAGAAACCTATGAACTTTTAAAAAGTGGCATTGTGTTATGTTATGTTGTGATAATGAATTGCAACGTTTGTACTAGAATACACCAGAGAGAAAAAAACAAAGTGTCTCTTGGTTTTGATTTTATAGAATAAGAACCTACACTCACACATTCATTCACTCACACGTACATCATGAGTTTTAAAAAATATTAAAAGGACATTTGAGGTTTCATTGAATTAGGCAATTGAAATAGTCTTTCTTTTCGAAATAATTTGAGTGGCCTTGAAAAGGACCGTTTGTGCTTTGTGTGTTTAAAACAAAACAAACTCAGAAACGGGACGTAACCATCTTGAGCTGTCTTAAGCCTTTGCCACGGCCAAGGCCTACTTCAGGACTGGTGGTTCCTGTCAATGATTTAGTAGAAATCACTAACGGTGGTATGGCAGACGTAGTCACAGAGAGATTGGATTGTTTAGCTCGAGAAGGTCTTTTTCTCTTCGGTCGTGATAAAGAAGTCTGATACATTTCTTTCAGACTCCTTAACTCTGCTAAAATATCTAAAAGTACCGTCGTGACCGTTTGATTTTCACTATTTTCTTTCTGTCCTTGGTCTTCTTTCTTCTCTGTTGCTGCTAATGTTTCTTCCTGGTGTTTCCTTCTTGCTTCTTCTTCCTGCTGTTGAATAAGAAAAGCTTGTTCTTCTACTTTCTGTTGTTGTAAAAATCGCTCCAATTCTTCTTTTTGTCTTTGCTTAAAATCATCGACGTGTACATAAGAAGATGCAGAAGGTAACGAAGATTCCGGAATAAATTCTTGTGATGTTAAAAAATCCACAATATCCCAGTTAAAATCAACTTCTTCTGGATGTAGATTTGTCATGACTTTAGTAGTCACTGCTGTCCCATGACTTGCTGCCTCTACTCCTGGCTCACCCCAATTCATCGTCTTCTTAGTGTCCGACATCATTAACAACTCTGTCGCATCGATTGACTGCGCACAGACGATAGTACCTCTATATAGGAATGGTGACGTCACAGACTGCTCTCTTCCGATTGGATGACTGTGACTGCCTTTTGTAACGCACGTTTGGATTGGTGGATACTCTCGATCCGTTTCGATCCGCTCTTCCCCTATAAATAACCACAGTACACGGCATTCGCTTCACCTGTTTCTCATCACAAGATGTGGACTAAATAAAAATCTTCTACCCTTGTTTCTACCATGCTATTTCGGACTGATCTACCGATGTATGTCAGATCATCGTGGACTGTGATTTATATGACGGATACAGACTTTTGGAAGAGAAGAATGTGGAAAAGACAAGTTTGTTTAAAGAGAGTTCTCCTCTATGGCCCAACAGTCAGGAGAAGTTTAAGGAAGAGAAGAAGATCTGTGAGATGTCCTCTGTGTTAACAAGATACTGTTAACATTACACGTAACGGCCCTTTTCAGGGCCACTCATAGGCCTCGAAAAGATATTAGCTTTCTTTGCCTCCATTTTCCCCTTGTCACTAGACAGTCCCCTATACAAATGCAAATCATATTTACCATGTTCAATAATCCCTTGTCCCTATACAGTCTCACCATGTTCAATTTCCCTAGTCCCTATACAGTCCCACCATGTTCAATTTCCCTTGACCCTATACAGTCCCACCATGTTATATTTCACTTGTCCCCATAGTGTCCCACGACCTTTTGTCCCCATAGTGTCCCAAGCTGTTTTTGACTGTATTTCCCATTGTCCCCATAAATCTTGTCCCCATAGTATCCCAAGCTGTTTTTGTCTGGATTTCCCATTGTCCCCATAAATCTTGTCCCGATAGTATCCCAAGCTGTTTTTGACAGGATTTTCCGTTGTCCCCATATCGTCCCATATTACTACTAGCAGATTATTATTAGTTTGTTGAATTTTGAATCTGTCATGTCAACATGAAACATTAATTCTACCAATGGTAGTCGACCTTAGGTTCTAAATATTCCCAATCTTGGTCGTAATCTTTATTTTGATTGGCATATTTTGATGAGAGAATAAGTTCAATATTCAAAGAAAAGGACGTTTTAATTTGTTTGACATACGAATGTTTCTTGGATTTGATGCTTTCATGAGTTCAATGTCACTTGGACAAATCGTTATTGTCCAGGCAAGCAGCAGAGAGGGTGAACCCTAGAACGTTTTTAGACAAAATTTTGATTGAATCCTTAAAACGAGCCTTCCTACGATCTCATTTTAACCAAAAAAAATGTCTCAGGGGCAAACCTTACAACGTTTTCAGACAAAAAATTGATTGAAATTTTAACGAGCCTTCCCTACGAAATCTCATTTTAACTAAAAAAAATGAAAACGAAGACTTTTACGATTTTTTAATTAATTTTGGTCGCAACTTGTTGTCATCCACCCTCTCTGCTGCTACAGGTTAACAAAAAATAATAAATGATTTGATCCAGTCTTTATGATGAAAGTCCTTAGGACGAAAATCATTTATGATTTCACAAACAGACTAATCGCTAACACCTCTTCTTGTAAATCAATCAGATTATTTGACTGGTCGGTGAGTTTGAAATTAATTCTGGTTAATGAATTATTATGGCATCGCATGTAGACAGGATTAATTGGGTTTTCAATAATTAGGAATCCTGGAGGAGCTGTTGGTGCAAATGAATAAGGAATATATCCCTGCTGAGCTTGATTTGATTGCTCTAGATTAATCTGATAGCTTCCTTCAATTACATCACATACTAAATTAAGCGCAATCACCGTTGAAATATTCACGTTGAACGGAGCGATATGCCTACCACCACCATCTGGATCATTATTATGTTTGAGGAGGACAGTTGAATCTGATTTTTGTAGCGCTTTGATATCGGTTTTAACAATTCTTGCTAATTCATCAGCGTTGTATTTCGGAAACTTGAAATTACGCAGATTGTCTTCTGTGATATTGTAATCGGTTAGGAATCGTTGTTTATTGTCGCTGTTGTCATTAATTATTGTTTGAATAATTAGTTCATAGATATATTCCATGTCGGATATAAGTTGATTTATTATTTCAACGTGTTTTTGCGATTTTGTTTTCCGTAGTTGTTCTAGTTGTGTTTCATATAATTGTTTAATCTCATTAAAATAACCACGGACGTCAGTTAGCGTAAATGAAATAGTAACAGATGAGTCGGTTGTTCTTTTAATGATAAAATCCCATTGCAATGTGTCTTTGTTGGTGAATATAAATCTATCGCCGATTCTTCCTTTTCTTATATCAGATAAATTATCTCGATAACTGGGATTGATTTCATGATATGATTCTACGTCCGTGGTTAAGTCGGTGGTGGATTTTTCCGGTGGTAATTCAGGCCATCCTAGTACGGTTCTAATAGAACTTTGATAGATATCTACGACGTATCCTTCTGTGCTTATCTCAATTGCGGATGATAGTGTCGGCTCATGAACTGTTATAGCGATTTTTGACTCTACTCCAGTAATCGATTTTATTCTACGCGCGAATTCATTATTGATTTGTTCGATTTGGTATGACCCTGTTGGTATCGAAACAACTTTCCAGTCTGGAGTCCCGTCATCTTTATTCTTATTCGCAAACACTAAAGAATTATTGGGTTGTTGACCACCAAATGATTTTGATCTGATATTAGGCCAACTGTGATACACTCGTAATTTTGCTAGCGCTATCTCCTTCACGGGGACTGGGCTAGGGAAATTCACACTAAACTCGGGTTCCGTTGATGTTATTGATATCATGCTTGTTTGTACTGGGTTCGTGTTCTCCACTACTCGTTGAAGTAATTCCATCGGTGTTGTCATCGTTGCTATACTGTTGTTGTCGCTCTAATTTTGACACCGCGGAATCATAAACACTGACCATCACTGAGAACTCACAATTTGGTATGGTTGAGATTATTGAGATCATTTCGGTTTTTGGGTTCGTGTTTTCCAATTCCATCGTTGTTGTCATTGTTATTATATTCATGTTGTCGCTCTAATTTCGATATCGCTGAATCAAAAATACTGACCATCTCTGAGAATTCACTATCTGATATAATTGTATTATCGAGTGACGACGATATCATCAGGGATAACTGCGAATATGCGGTTGATGCAAGATGAAATTGAATTAAGTAATTCTGCAGTTTACTCTGGCTGCATGATGATATCTTTTTTGCTATCCCGGTTGATATACCCCCGATTGTAGCCACCGCAGAAATGCAAATTGGAACTACGACCGGGGCAATCATTGTAACCGATGCAAGTATTATTCCGGCGCCAGCGAGAACGCTTGACACCGAGTACATAGTAATATCAATTGCGGTGATTCTTCGTCGGTATTTTTTTATTTTTATTTGATACTCCTCAGTGAGGGTTTTGAGTCTATTTTGAAATTCTCTGACCTGATCATAGCGACATTGAGTTGATGAAATCATTGTTATTTTAAAAACGCTAGCGTTTTCAATTGTGTTTTCAAGTTCGCGGAAAGTAATTTCAAATTCGCGGAAAACTCTTTCACGATGTCGAATCGATATTACGACGATGATGGAATCACTGTTGTTATTTTAAATCAGCTAGTGTTTTCAATTATCCCACCAACGAATCGGTTTTAGGATCTGATGAGGGGACACCGGATACAAATTCTATTATCCAGGGTAGTGACTCCCTAATCACATACTCGTCGGAATTGGTTATAACAATCGGAAATGAGATTGGTATAGCAGGTGGAGGTTTTGGTACTTTATCTAATATATATGTCAGCGTGTTAACACCGCGGATACCTGTGTTGCTGAATTCCAAATCAAATTTACGGTGATGTATTATTGTAAGTCGGTAGGAACCTGGTGCACCAGTATGTTTGTTGCCAATATAAAGATAATTTCTGTTTCCTCGGATCCAATCAAAAGTCCCACTATCAACCGTGTACACGATGATATTGACGCTTACACTATGTGGAGTTTTTACTTTATCGATAACCGCTTTAATTTCAGCGAGGGTTGGACCTGTCAACGATGTGGTTTCAGAAACAGGTGTTCTCCCCAAAAATCTATCCACGATGGTATTAAGTGTTGTTTGTCTCACCATAAACATATTAATATCTTTAAGAGTCATCGTAGATGTAGCCGGGACACCAAAGAAACTATTAGCGATATAGGCATTGTGAGTGTGCTTGCCGATAAACTCTCTGATTTCAGCGAGAGTCATGCCTGCCACAAGCGGGGTTCCAAAAAACTTAACAATGACGTCGCTAGTGGGTTTTTGATCTTCTATTAGTTTAGAAATCTCGAGATAATTTGCCTTGATTTCATTTTCATTCATCATCCTTCCCGCGTCCTTGTTAAAAAAGAATAGCGATAGATAGTTTTTAATTTCAGCGAGAGTCATGCCAACCACAAGCGGGGTTCCAAAGAATTTATGTACGACATTTTTGCGAAAAGTACTATAACCTCGTATATAATCCTCCAGCTCACGGCCGTGTGCGGTAATCTTGTTGTCTTGGGTGGTAATCATGCTGTCTTGGGCGGCAATCTTGTTGTCGTGGGCGGCAATCGCGTCGGTGATCGTAGACACAAGTGCGCCTGGTTTAAGTCGTCCGTCGTTGGAATACAGCGCAATAGAGTTTTCAGCGGCGTCGCGCTGCCGTATCAAAATGTCATTCAATGACACATCACTGCTTTTCAATTTACCCTGCTTTTCTTGAAATACAACTATTTCGTTCCGGTCAACACTTGCTAAATTTAACGTTTCAGCTATTTCATCTTTGATTAGTTTTTTTACATCACCGGTTGCAGTGTCATCTGGTTTGGGTTTCAAAGATCTCCCCCAAATATCAATCATGTTATTGTAAAACTCTTTCTCTCTCTAAAATCGTTTTTGACGACTTTGTTGAAAAATCTTCGATTTTCTCCAGCGATTACTAGTGTATTCATTCACGACAACATGTGGTGGTTTTCCGCTTGGGTTACTCAAGGAGTTAGAAATAGCGTTAAGGAATTTAATACTTCGCTGCCACATATTGGTGGGTCGTTCATTTGTTGTGTTGGTAGCGTAGAATACCAAGTTTTCATTGGAAGGGTTTTTATATAACGCATAAACTCTTTTGGTGGGGCTAATCCATATGAATCAAAATAGACAATCCCACGTGGATCAATAGCGTATGCAACCCAGTGAGTTCCGGGTCCGGTGCTGTTATCTAAATTAATGATTCCGGTTTCAACGCTGTTTGGTTGATGTGGTAATTGATCTTTCATAAAGACACCTCTGAAGGTTTTAATCGCGAGTTTTTTAGCAGCATCGAGTAAATCAAAATTGGACATGGGAACCATCATAGACTCTCCAATTAATAAACCGGTCCTAGTCTTAGACCCTTTCCGCTGTACCACGAATACGGGGTTCCTGGTAGTCTTAGACCCTTTCCCTTTTTTTTATATCCTTTCCCAGTTGCCTTCTTTAGTGCCATTCCTGCTGCAGTACCAACGGCTCCTAAAGCTGCCGCTTTAGCCATCGCTGGGGCTGCTGCTGCAATCAATGCTGGAATCGCAGCTAACAACGGAAATATACCGCCTGTTTTAATCATATTTTTGATAGCAGCCGCAGAGAGAGTAATCTGAACACCCTTTTTTGCTACTAGTGCATCATTGAAATGTTTCACCTGACGAGTTGTCAGCGATAGTTTATTTGCACCACCAGTCATTTGGTTGGGTTTCAACGTGATTATGGTTCCACATTTTTTAGTTGATTCCGATTGCAATTTTTTTAATTGACCGGGAGTTAACGCAACACTAATATTACTATATGACATTATACATAATTGATTGATTCTAAATCGTTTACAATTTCAATTACATGTTTTCCACTGGTGCATCTACCACTCTCATTCTTCCACCAACACCTTCAAGTAGCATTGATTTATCACTGAGAATGACAGCAACCGCTCTATAATCAGCAATAGCACCACGAGTCACATTAGGTCTAAAATGTATATCAACAAGAGATTGTCTCATCAAATCGAGATGTTCCAGTGAGAAGTAATAGATCGGATACAGATTTTTAAAATCATATTGTGATATTTGCAAACCAGTATCCACATTTTGATCGCGTGCCATAAATGACAACAGACGATGATAAACTCGTGCAATATGATTTTCTGTGTAATTAAGTTGTATATCCTCGGATGGTTCCTGTTGGCCGTTTATTCTCAGTGAGACGTCTTTCGCACCTAATTGATCAAATATCATATGACTGAAACGTTGATCGCCAACTCGTGCGTTATCTTGTAACGCAATAAATATATGACGTGGCGCAGCAACACCTTGTTTTGATGCTAGGTTCCAAGTGAATAACCCGTAGATATTTGATTGTTTAACATCTGTACTCACGGTTAGCCAACTTAGTAATGATTTTCCTCCTTGGTCCATAAATGATAGTAATCATTCTTCTGCGGTGATTGCTGGAGTCAACACTGGCATCCACAATGATATTTTTGTTAAATTGACTTTACCGGCATCAGCATTTGGATTTGCATTGTCTGCTGGAATCCTCCAGATTGCGTCACTATCATCACTCTTTCGTACAAGCGATACTGTATGCTTCGCTCCATAAATAACTTTTCGGACGTTTCTACAGAATCCAAATATATGATGCAGTGGAATCGCGCATGAAAATGATTTACGCGCTCCTTGCAACATTGAAATACGTGTTGCAGCTCCTAGATTGAAATTAACATCGTTGTTTATAATCATATCTTCGGCATCAATATTAGCGGTGCCAGCATTATTCTTTGGTAGTCTTACAACAAATTGTTTTCCTCCAGCGGTATTTGTAGCATCTTTTGCAAACATCATAGAAGGTCCTGCTGATCTTGTATAATCATCGGAATATCTCGCTAACCCGATTATTGTTGTAGCCACATCAACATCGCGATCTATCGCCTCAATTTCTTTTCCATCAATGAGATATTTTGCACTCTCAAATAACGCCATGATACCATTATTGACAAAACCGACTTGAGTACCAGCTGGATACGGTGCTGGTACAGCAGGAGTATCAGCAGCTGTTACAATTTCTCCTTCTACTTCAATAAACGCTTCACAGGGCAAAAAGTATTTACTGGTATCATGGACTTGAAGATCGATTCTTGCTCGACTATTGGGTCTATTGCATGATAGGCGTAATATTGATAATCGCGTACAGAATCATCCTTGCCAACTGGGGCGTCTATATCAAACGCTGGATCATGTGACTTTTTGAACATTTTATTCTATTTATCAGAGTCTAAATCGCGATTTTCCATTTTCATCGTCGTAGTTTTTTAAAGCCACTTCCTGCTATCATATTTGCAATATTGCTTTGGTCGGGGTTTAAAGCCATCGACGCTAATTTTTCATCTACTGCGTTATTTATAATTCTACTAACACTTGCAGGCATTTCCGCTGTAGACGGTAACGGTTTTGAAAATCCTTTGGATTTCATCCGTGATTTCACTAATGATGTTAATTTATTCTTCGCAGTTGAAAACGCTTTTCCAGCAAGATCTCCAACAGCACCAATACCCTTATCACGAATAACATCAATTGCTTTCATTCCTAATTGTTTAACCAACGGCATCACTTTTGGAGCCATTCTCGCAAATAACCCTAAAATGGTATTACCTAAACCATCTCCGTAGTATGCTCTATAAACCGGAAACCGTGAATTAACTACGTAGACGGGGGTTGGTTTATCATGATTGTAGTGTATGATCATTATTTGAAATCAGAAACAATTTTTCAATTGTTATTTATCTAATCAATTGACTTTTCAATTCAGTCACTATGATACCCACTTTCCACTAACTCGCCAATGAAATCTCGATATGTGCTGATATCCATGATACCACTCTGAAATAATCGTCTACAGATATCAGCTGCTTCATTAATTATTTCTAGAGAGTTATTTCCAGCTCGGAACCCTCCTACAAGAACCTCTAATCGTGATATATCACTGAGAACACTACCAGGACATGAAACACTGGAATCTCTTAATCCACTTCCGCTATAACCCATTGCTACATCCATTTTTTTCCATTTCGTCTAAATCGGCTTTTTGTAAATAATCAAGAATATCATCATCATCAGGTGGTAGTTGTTGTTTTTTAGGTGAAAAAGATATTTTCTTTGCAGGTTGCTGTCGCCGCCTTTGCAATTTTGGTGGTTTTTGTTGTTGTTTTAGTTCTTCAAATTGTTTATACACGTTACCCACCTCATCGATATATTCGATGTATGATGCACTATCTTTCTTAGTCTGACTTTTTTTAGTTTTGATCTTATAGAATATATCAGCCCAGTGAGTTATATTTCTAACATATTTATGATGTTCTGGTTTCAACATTTTTTTCCTGTTTTCATAAGTCGTAACAACAAGCGCAGGAATTTCTGTTGAATCAGTCTTATCAATTGCTGCTAACCCTTCCTCGTTAAATCTCACGCGTAAATCATCTACTGTTCTTTTTGATTCCATTTTTTGTACAGCCTGTTCTGTTTGTTCAGTTTTCGCTGCTATTTTTTCAAGTTCACCAATAACAGATTTCCCCGTCTCGGGAACATCTCCCCGTATAGCACGCTCTATCCCCTTCGTTGCTGTGGTTACTGGTTTAAACAATTCTTCAGATCCCGCAGCAAAATCAGTCTGAAGACTCTGTCGTTGTTGTAGTTTATTCCGTACAGAGTCACGAATTGGTACAAATCTCCTGATTGCATCCAGTCGTTCACGAGCCAATCGGGTTGTTAATGCTTCATTGACCATTATTTGAAATCAGAAACAATGTTTCAATTGCAAAACAATTTTTCAATTGTGAAACAATTTTCCCGAACCCGACCTAACATCATCGTGGAAGTGTTATTTCATCGTGATACACCTTCGTTCATCGATGTTGAAAGTGTCACAATTGCTATATATATATAATACTGACACTTTCAACATTCTAGTTTTGATCAATCTGAACCGTCCATCAATTTTTATTGCTGTGAAATATTTTCACTGATTTTGACATTGTCAATCAAAAAATGCTAAAAAAAATGAAAATCTCTATGAGGGACGGTCACAATCAAATAATGATAAATGGTCAATCAAAATTGTTCATTTTCTTGAATTAACGCCCGTAGGTTTCTAATTTTAGAATTAACCTCCTTTTTCAATTCGTATGCGTACCCCAATTCTTTTCGTATTCGTTCTACGATGGTATACAACGGAGCGAACACACTTACGTCACTGGAAAATGCGAGAGAGTCCCGAATAGAATTCTGAATTCTCTTGATGAGCGCATACTTCTTTGGTAGCATATACTTGTTAGTGCTAACTCCGTATTCTATATCCTGAAAATCAGACATGATTTGATCAGGATTTAACCCATCTGATAGTTCAATATCCCAACTTTTCAATTTTGAAATCTCGGATAAAATGCTATTCATGTTTTCAGAATTCATTATTCTATAATAATGATATATTTCTAAATGAAAAATATGACGCATTAGACGTAACTAAATCGAATTTTCTGTCCAGTCCCCTTTGAAATCGCAGATCGATAAATCCCCTCTGCAACATATCGTACTGAGGCTCTACAAATATCGAAGTGCCTACCGGCTTCATTCATTGATTGAAATATTTTTTCTTCGTTAGTTATCGTATTCAAAGATTTCACAGGTCTCGCTTTTTTTGAGCATTTTCCAGTCCTTCCAGATGAATTATTTTCACTCTGTGTAACAACTCGTAAATTTGATAAAGAATTGTTCATTGGATTAGAATCAATGTGATCAATGACAGAATCATCCTCGATCAGTCCATTAAAACATTCAAATACGAAACGATGATTGAGATATTTCTTCTTTCCAGCGCCAAACCTCAAATATCCATGATTATTCACATCACTAACTGGTTTCTTCAGTCTGCGGTTTCTTACAACACTATCACTAGATGCTTCATAATTTGTGATCACAGGGTGTGGTCTGAATTCTTGGTTCATTCGTATACTAAATACTATTTGTCTAATTCATTGTTTGGTTTAATGATAAATCTTTCGATGTAGTCTTGAGGAGTTCTTATGATTTTGTCAGGGACGTTGTCGCTGACAGTGTCAGGGTCAGAGACTTTTTCAGAGTCATAATTTCTGATTGATTGTCCATTTTTTATTCTTTTATCATAATAACGCTTCAACTCCCTGTATCGCTTTCCACCGCAATTCAAACACAACTGAGATTTTCCCCTGACCCCAACCCCACATCGTATGCAGGGTAACGGGCCAAGGCTTCCACGTCGAAAGCTTTGCATATGATACCCACAAAACTCATTTCTGCATGATTTGTTACACGGGGTTACTGATCCAATCATAAGCCACTTGCAGTGATTCATTATATATAAATTCTTCATTTAAATGCTTGTTTTAATTATAGCATGAGGGAATTAAGGAGAACGCCTTCGAAAAATGCTGAATTCACTGCTGATAAAGAGTTTTAAAGATTATTGAAGATTAATCCTAAATTTAATCTCGATAAACCCAAAATATGTCCAAAAGACGGAAACATGAAAGAGTTTAAGAGATTATTGAAGATTAATCCTAAATTTAATCTCGATAAACCCAAAAAACGTCCAATAGACGGAAACATGAAAGAGTTTAAGAGATTATTGAAGATTAATCCTAAATTTAATCTCGATAAACCCAAAAAACGTAACAAGAGGTTATTAAAAATTAATCTCAAACGTCCATAAGAACGGAAACATGAAAGAGTTTAAGAGATTATTAAAAATTAATCCTAAATTTAATCTCGATAAACCAAAAAAAACGTAACAAAATTAATCCTAAATTTAATCTCAAACGTCCAAGAGACGGAAACATGAAAGAGTTTAAGAGATTATTAAAAATTAATCCTAAATTTAATCTCGATAAACCCAAAAAACGTTTAATAGACGGAAACATGAAAGAGTTTAAGAGATTTTTAAAAATTAATCCTAAATTTAATCTCGATAAACCAAAAAAACGTAACAAAATTAATCCTAAATTTAATCTCGATAAACCAAAAAAAACGTCCAAGAGATTACCCTGGAAAGATGCTCAATTCAATCTCAATATAGTTTCTAATACACCAAAGAATACAATTCTTGATAAAGCCATGATTAGTAAAATCAGAGACTGTTTTAATGAATTCAAGCGTGATGGAGCATCTTATTGTTGGTCAACATTTCGAATTGATGGTGTTGTTGATGCTACCATGAATGATGAAAAAGCAGCAGTGATAATTTCACGTGTTGGGGAAAAAAAGTATTTTTTCCGAATAAAATTCATTATTGAAGTCGATGGCAAAGGGATTATTAGGGATAAATTTGAACCAATTCTCAAGAATAAAAAAGCTGTCATTGTGAGTAGAGATTCCAAACCAGGAATTCTAACTGGAATCGACAAACCATGCTACGAAAGATCTTATCCCGTAACAGCAATGGTTTATGGGATATATCCGTTAAATGATAAACCTGATATCGCAAAACTAGCTCCTATGAAATATTCTAGTTCACTGAATTGCGTGGCAACACGGGTAATGGAACACTTCAGAAATGCATCCCGAGGAAATAAACTAACTGATCTGCGACGTAGGAAAATAACCGAATGGGAACTGACAGTGAAACAGCATGGTGCAAAGATTTCTGATATAGCTAAATTAGAAACATCATTAAGATTTCCAATAACCGTTATGACGATAACCGGAGAGGTTTTATACGAACCGAAATGTAACAAAAATGGAGCGCCAATACAGATTATTGATCATAACAAACACGCGTGGACACCTGCGGTAACAGTATTTCCACGAGAACGAACCGTGAAATATATCCCTAAGGAGTTCGTCCGGGATGTTTTCTATGAAGAGAAATTATTCGATGCTATTCATGCGTTGTGTAAAGATGATCCTGTGTCAGTGTGGTTACTTAGAAGTGATGAAGATCCCGAAATAGGATTTGATCAATTTGTAAGACCAAATGGCGAATTATATCGCGTTGAAGAATTAGATAACAGAATGAGAAAAATCGCTAGTGATTTTTCACCGGAGAATTCCCATGAAAAACTACTCACGGATAGTTTTACTATTCCATCAGTGGTAGCTCACTTCGCAAGAGAAAAAAACTCATGGCGTCCAACACGAAGTGATTTTCTCGAAGATATTAAATTGAGTTGCGTCATATTTGGTCATGGAGGACTGTGGAATACGAAATACTTAAGTGATGGTATGATTTCAATTGATATATCCGCGTGTTATCCCGGAAGTTTTCTCGGATATTGGGAATGTAGTAACTACTTCAAACGATTTGGACACCCCACGCATGAAATGACTCGTGTTGCCATTAATGGACCATTACCTGATTTTGATTTAACAGGATTCGCTCGTGTGATATCATTCGAATTAGCTACAGGGTTACATCCGTGTAGTTATGTTTGGCTCGGTAGACACCTATCTGAAAAGGCCTGGATGCCAATAGTGTTACTACGATATATGATTGATTGTGGTATGCTAATATCGTTGATTGTTTCCGAGGCTATTATATGCTATCGAGCTCAGAAAGAAGTTTGGCTACCACAACCCGATTTAGATCGTATAATCAGCGAACAGCGAAAACAATTCCCTGATTTCAATGAAGAACAAATCATGAATCGGTCTAAGAAGTTATTTGAAATTAAAAAAGAACAAGCAAAAGATTTTGGACAAAGAATAATCGGTAAATTTACCCAGGGTGGACGATACGACAACGCAAAATATTCTTCGCGGTTGATCATAGACGTCGCTGAATACGATTTTATTGTAACGGATTTAATGAAACAGGGAAAACTTGTATTCTGTAAGGATGCTTTTCTATCCAATGGTGAGAAAATGGGTACGGTTGTTACCTACTGTGATGGATATAATTCCCAGTATACACATTTAAGATCATCTATGCTAGACTATGCTTCTATTAATCTATTTTCGATGATAAATAGATTTCCTAATACCGCGGTTAGAGTGGCCACTGATTCGATGTATATACACAATAAGTACAAATCAGCTGTAGCTAAATTCACAGATCCCGAAGAAAATTGGGGGCGTTGGCGATTTAAAAAGGAGATGCTACATGAGTATTGTGAATCCGCAGACGTTGCCATGGATGATAAATATCTTTCATATAACCGTATTGAAATTCAATCAGAATTTTCTAATGCACCACCGGTATCTGATCCAGTATGTAGATACAAGACAGTTTATTTAAACGGTTGTGGTGGGTCAGGAAAGACAACTCGTGCAATTGAATTATTTCGTCGGTCAACCATGATTGTGCTAACACCGACTCACAGACTCGCCAGAGAGATGATACAGCGAGGGGTAAATGCCTGTACTTACCATAGTTTCTTTCGATGGAAGGGTGACAAATGGACTCCTGAGCGTATGGGTGATAAATTCATTCCTGAAATCATAATTTGGGATGAAATATGCACAGTGTCATTAGATGTATTACAAACATTTCTCGAGTGGTTGTTAAACAAAAACACAAAAGTCGTTATGTGCGGTGATTACGGCCAACCACCACCATTTATCGGTGCATCTCCACATGAATGGCTAAGGGGTTTTGTAGACTATTATGAAGAAATTACCACTGATTATAGATCAATTGATGAACGATTACGAGAATTCAAAGCGCTAATTAGATTACAACCGGATAGAATCCAATGCGAAATAGCGCGTGAAGTGATTTCAGAAACTCCAATGAATGATTTCTGGGAAACATGGAGACCAAATGATTTGATAATTGCAAGAAAAATAGTCAGGGACACACTTCAGATGAAGTTATTTGAATTGCATAAAGAAAAATTTGCAACGCTTCCAGTACCCCTTTGTTATAGGCCATCGGATACACGAAAACAGAATATTGAAGTTGATATTCCAGGACAGAGTGAAAAACAAATTCTCGTATTAAATGATATTGTGCTGGTTGATATCAATGTCGTTGAAGATGCATTGCGTGCTAATAAATCCCCGTGGACGCTAGGATACGCAGCAACAATACATTCTTCACAAGGATTGACTATATCGGATACAATTGTTTGGATGGTGGATAATCACATCGATTGGTCGAATTTAGTCTATCTCGCAGTATCCAGAGTACGAAGAATAAATCAGCTTCGAAGAATTGTTTTCGATGATAATGACACAACAATGGATGATATTGATGTTAAAATTATTGATAAAAAACTCTCCGGTTACAAACAACAGGACAAAAAAAAAACAACGAGAATTTGATATTGATGCTGAATTAATAATCACTTTGAAGAAACAACAGAATAATCATTGCGCGAGTTGCAATTGTATAATGCGTTGGCAGTATTCGGATAAAGATCCTCGCCAATTTACCGTAGACAGAAAAAATAACAGTCTCGGTCATGTCAGAAACAATGTGATGTTGACTTGTCTTGAGTGCAATAGATGCAACGGTGCTAGTTAAGACCATGCGGTGGCAATTGAGTATCCTCGGGAATTACCTGTAGTTGTTGTCGAGTAAATCCTCGTTGAGGGGCAGTTGAATCCAGTTTATAGACTGGAGGTCTACCCGTAGATCGTGTTATACTATATATCTTGTGTGCAGTAACACTCCAAATAGGATCAGTAGCCCTTTTTTTACCACCCTCAAGCTCTCCTGGTTCGTATAAGTACCTAACAGTGACATTACTACCAAGAATTGGTTCTTTGAAATCTTTTTGTGGTTGTACGGGTATAGACTTTTTTTTAATAGCGTTGCTAGGTTTCATGTTGATTGTTCTAGTAATCTCATTATTCAGTGCGGTAATCACAGCTGGTAACCTTTTGACCCATTCACGGGATCGCTTTTCTTGAATGAATTCTTTTGCGTATTGATATCCAAATAACCGCTCAGCAATCGTCCGATTAAATCGTTCTACAATGGCCTGATCGCGATGTAGCGCAGTATGCCCTCGTCGTATGGTGACATTATGATGTTTCATTGTAGATAACACTGCACCCTGAAATTCCTTGCCAGGATCAACCTGCAATAGATTTGGCCAGTGCAGAGGACCTCGTCGATAAATCCTTTCAAATGCAGAAGCGACTTCAGTGGCTGATTTTGTTTTTAACGGTTCTGCTTCTTTGTATCGACTTGCAATATCAACTACGGTTAAAGCGTATTTGTAACCACGATCATGTGGCAGGAATAATATATCAGCCTGATGAACTTCATTAGGAGCGGTCACATCAAAATGCGAGAATTGAATTTGTTTAGGCGGTGGTAGATAAATTTGCCATAGTGCCTGTTTGGATAACCAATTAGCCGCAGTGGTTTTTTTCACTTTTGCAGCGCTAGCGAGTTTATGGACTGCTGATTTACCCCTCCAGTATCCTCTTGGGGAATAATAAATTGATTCCATATTATTAATTATCGGCACCTAACATCAATTTACTTTTCATAGCCGATTTTATTAAAAAGGAAGCCAATTTTTCTTTGAAGGATTTATCAGGAATAGCATTTAACGCATGAATTAATTTCACATCTGCTAGATGCCTGTGTTGCAAATTGCTGCTTTTATAAGCAACATCATGAAGGTGACAGGCCTTATCAATGGCGTTTATTGGTTCTTCACCGGGTCGGGACTGATTTTGATCATTGAGTCTGATATCAAGTCTGGTTCCCGGTCCACAGTAGCTATATCCTGGAAGGTGCTTTTCTCCGGGGTACTTTGCCCATGGGGTTCCAGGGAGCTTTGCCAATTTGGCTGCGATATCACCTCCTCGTTTTTTTAAAAATCAGATCTCATAGACACAAATCTAAATTTCTTTGTACCACATGTTGCACATCTACCAGTAAGTGCTGATCTGTTATTTTTAGTTGTAACCGTCGTCACATCATTTGTGCTAGTACGCGTTTTACACTTCACACAATATAGATCCATAATTTATGTATAAAGATATGGATATAATTGATTTTTCAGCGACGAAAACAAGGGAACCAGTTAAGCATCATGCAGCGCTACCAAACTCTATCCGGATGATTATAATCGGGCCATCTGGATCCGGTAAAACGCAATTGTTACTCAATTTAATAATGAGATGGATGAAGTGGGATAAGTTGTATTTAATTGCCCCTAGCGTAGATGATCAACGATGTTATGAAGTGCTAAAAGATTTTAACGACAGCGCGGTAGAAAAATCCGGAGAGGGTATTATTGAGTTTATAACCGATATCGATGAAGCACCGAGCATTGATGATATTGATGGAGATATTAACAATTTAGTCGTATATGACGATATAATGTTGGATAAACAAAAAAATCCTGCTAGGATCTTTTCCAGAGGCAGGCATAAAAACACTGACGTGATATATGTCACTCAACGCTACACTCAGGTTCAAAAAGTCATCAGAGATAACTGCAATATTCTTGCTGTATTCAACGGAGTTGATACTCATACTCTTAGAAATATATGGCAGACATGGTGTTCTGATATGGACTTCAATCAATTTAAAAACTTCTTTAGTCATGCTCAGTCAACCCCGTACGGATTCGCAACAATAAATTTGCATGATCCTCGGACACGATATCGTATCGGACTGGATCAAATATTCGGTTAAAATCATTTATTATTTTTTGTTAACCTGTAGCAGCAGAGAGGGTGGATGACAACAAGTTGCGACCAAAATTAATTAAAAAATCGTAAAAGTCTTCGTTTTCATTTTTTAGTTAAAATGAGATTTCGTAGGGAAGGCTCGTTAAAATTTCAATCAATTTTTTGTCTGAAAACGTTGGAGGGTTTGCCCCTGAGACATTTTTTTTGGTTAAAATGAGATCGTAGGAAGGCTCGTTTTAAGGATTCAATCAAAATTTTGTCTAAAAACGTTGTAGGGTTCACCCTCTCTGCTGCTAGGCACGAGTAACGTATTTTCATTGCTTCGTATCTGTATTCTTATTCATTAGCGACTTAGGGTACCTGCATGGGGTAATTAGGAATAAAATTAAACCTATAGCTAAATTACTATAGTGATGGAGGTGTCCAATAATCAAACAGTACAAGACATCGACCATGACGGTTGCGATGGCGGAGTAGCGGAATTTTACCTTCCTTCCCCCTCATCGTAAGTACCATGTGTAGCGTCTTACAATTTAAACCTGTTAATTCAATTGTTTTAATTTTAGACTTTGAACCCCGCTACTTCAATTCTTTCACTATTTACTTATAATTTTATATTGATAATTTCGGTGTTTTTCTTGGCAGATGTTTCCCAGCTTATTTAAAAAAAAATCTAATCAAAGAAAAAGAAGCTTATCTCCAGAAAAATTAGAAAGATTTGTTTTTTGATTCTGTCAAATCAATCGATTAAATTTTCTAAATAAAAGATAAATCCACTGTTTAATTTCTTTTTTTAAGGCATGTGTTATATATGCCTTCTGATTTAGTATTTACATTTGTTTCTTTGCACGTGAATCTATTTTTAGATGTACAAAGTAGTTACCCATTCAGTTTGCACAAAATCAACTGAGCTGGGTCTGAAAATATGGGTATCTTCCATTCAGTTGAAAGATTTCCTACATTTAACAACTGACGCAACTGCATGTTTTCCTATGCATCGTATGACACTTTTGCAAATAGTAAGTGGCGAAACATTTTTAGTCATTCATATGTGTGCTCATGTGCTATATATATATATATATATATATATATATATATATATATATATATATATATATATATATATATAGTGTTCATTGTATTACTGACGTCGTTCATCACATGAACTCTACAACAATGATATTGCACATAAATTGGTAAAGGAAGATGAAGTTTGATGTTCACTTGAAATGTGTTCAATAATAATGAAGATCAACATTCATTAAAACATTTTTTACATCCTTAAATAGCATATCGGTTGAATTGTTTCCAACAAACATGACGTCACGCACCTATCGGCATAGCTATATACTGAGATTTGTATTATGATGTCGAGTCCATCATTATCAAATTTAAATGCTTTGTTTGTTTGGCAATTCAGTCATAAAAGACAACTCTGTTCTAGACCAAAATTTGCCACCGTGACTATATCATTGTTTCTGTCCGTCTTGTTTTTCCTAGTAATAGTTAACATGTAACACATGTATATCATGATGTAATTTATATAGGTTAGTAACACAGGTATATCATGATGTAATTTATATAGGTTAGTAACACAGGTATATCATGATGTAATTTATATAGGTTAGTAACACAGGTATATCATGATGTAATTTATATAGGTTAGTAACACAGGTATATCATGATGTAATTTATAGGTTAGGAGCACAGGTATATCATGATGTGATTTATAGGTTAGGAACACCGGTATATCATGATGTAATTTATAGGTTAGGAACACAGGTATATCATGATGTAATTTATAGGTTAGGAACACAGGTATATCATGATGTAATTTATAGGTTAGGAACACAGGTATATCATGATGTGATTTATAGGTTAGGAACACCGGTATATCATGATGTAATTTATAGGTTAGTAACACAGGTATATCGTGATGTAATTTATTGGTTAGTAACACAGGTATATCATGATGTAATTTATAGGTTAGGAACACAGGTATATCATGATGTAATTTATAGGTTAGGAACACAGGTATATCATGATGTGATTTATAGGTTAGGAACACCGGTATATCATGATGTAGTTTATAGGTTAGTAACACAGGTATATCGTGATGTAATTTATAGGTTAGTAACACAGGTATATCATGATGTAATTTATAGGTTAGGAACACATGTATATCATGATGTAATTTATAGGTTAGTAACACAGGTATATCATGATGTAATTTATAGGTTAGTAACACAGGTATATCATGATGTAATTTATAGCTTAGTAACACAGGTATATCATGATGTGATTTATAGGTTAGGAAAACCGGTATATCATGATGTAATTTATAGGTTAGTAACACAGGTATATCATGATGTAATTTATAGGTTAGTACACAATTCTGACTCTTGTGTATTGCCATCAACTTGTCGGTCTTGGCCATCAAGTTTTGATTCATGACTGTGGGCAAAATATTCCTCCATACGATAAGCCTACGTATGTTCGTCCTTCTTTCGAATGTCAGCAGTATAACATTAGATGCAAACTCACTGACCTAATACATGGGCACGTACCAGCTTGTGGTTACTAATTAGAACGAATGTCATTTCATGTTCTTTATCAAGATATATATATATATAGTAAAGATAATACAAGACATTATACGTAATTGACACATTTTATGTGCTATTTTTGGGAACCCCAAAACATGCCGCAAACTGGCAGATATGGATTAGTATGGTTCATCTGGTTATCACGAGACAATCACATTTGGAGCAATACCAAAGGCTTTACTGCATAGTGCACATAATATATCCGATTAATGAATGGAACTGCCATAACAACGTTATCTTCATAACGCCAATGATCGTACAATAGTTTTCGCACGTAACAGCGGCCACCTGAACATACAACAAACTAAAGCTTTTTCTTAAATCCAATGCAAGACAAGAGTGAACGAGTTACACAAGGGGGCCATAACAAAACTTTCAGAACCTGTCCAGTCGCAAAGTATATAGAAATTCGCTGCATTAGTTCGACAGAACAGAGTTCTCCAACATTGATCTTCACTCCTAGTTTAAGAACATATATTCACCATGAAGACAGATGAAAACACGTTATTACATGAAATAAGTTTTCTTCATGGTCACCATACCGACATGCTGAATGCTCACTGCAATGCCAGACGACAGAGGTCCGCCTTGTTGAAAGCTACTGGATGATTCTCTGAAAATTCATACTCTCCAAGGACTAGACGATCTTCAATGCTAGCAATACAAGTTGAACATGACATTGCAACAAAGACCATTTCTGACGGAATCCTACATGGAAGTGACATTTCTGTTTTCTATCGTATTTGGAAAAGGCCAAGAGGTCTGCTGCTTCTGGGACGACGAGCTCTTGAGGTTCCAAGAGCATTAAAGCGACAAGGATTTTATAGAGACTGCGGTTGTCTAACTACTGAGGCTGAAAAAAGTCAGTGTGGACACAAAAGATGAGAAGATATTCAAAACTTCTTATGAACACTTGAAGGACGTAAATTCGCGTCTCAAACAATTCTTATCAATTGATAGAGGAATTCAGAGATACAGAAATTCCGCTAGAGTGCACAAATTGTCACAAGTCATATGACGCCTATGGAATACTTGGGCAGTATTGTATTAAGGTTCGACTGGTAAACACTTTACAAAGCTAATGTTGGCAATTAGGGACACCTTCAATACCACATCATCTTTTAAAGACATCTATAATCATCTGTGATACGTATTGGTCTAATCTGATATGAACCGTTATGAAATAATCATGAAAACAGGAGTAAACATTACTGAAGGGACATTCGTAAGCTGATATATAGCGTATCATTATGGAATTAATAGCATAGTAATTTGATATTAATATTGCATTATATCACCGTTCAAAACGTGCAATAAATACGTAATTGAAAAAAACAAACGCTTTTTGATATATATATATACATATATATATATATATATATATATATATATATATATATATATATATATATATATATATATATATATATATATATATATATATAATTTGCATAGTATCTGAAAGAAACAAACTACAGATATAGAGCCAGTTTGCATCAAGAGATGAGGAACACCCCACGCACCATAATATCAGATGACGTGTACGAGTTTACATATATAATGTAATCAAATTCTCCTTATAGTTGAATGTTAGTTAATTTGTTGGGTAGGTAGCCATTTGATTAGGTCATTATTTCAGATTGTTTAAACTCTCGAATTGTTACTTTGCATTACACATACACTAACTCTCAGTTTATGAGACAAGCGTTTTTCATTCCAAGATATACATAATTTAGTCGCACTCTTTCAAAATTGCATAATTGTATATGGAAATGATTTAAGTTATTAATTTCTTGTTCTAATTGTGCGACAAAAATATGTTTTCCTTATTGGATAATCACAAGAAATGTGGTTGAAACTGTAACGGCAAAAGCCAATTTGTCAAGAGGAAATGATAACACTGTCATTACGTTTTAATTTGATTGTCGTCAAAATATTTTATTGTTACTTTGCATTACACATACACTAACTCTCAGTTTATGAGACAAGCGTTTTTCATTCCAAGATATACATAATTTAGTCGCACTCTTTCAAAATTGCATAATTGTATATGGAAATGATTTAAGTTATTAATTTCTTGTTCTAATTGTGCGACAAAAATATGTTTTCCTTATTGGATAATCACAAGAAATGTGGTTGAAACTGTAACGGCAAAAGCCAATTTGTCAAGAGGAAATGATAACACTGTCATTACGTTTTAATTTGATTGTCGTCAAAATATTTGCTCTGTTTCATCATCTGCCTTAAAGAAATTTGTATCTGACTGGCACAGTGACTGCCAGGTTAAGATAAAAGCCTAATTGATCCAATTTTCGATTTTGCTTTGTTTATAAAGGTACGCTAATTAGTCCACTATCCATATCACAATGGGATTGACTAATAGCTGTTTCCTTACTAAACTTTGTTTGGTTCGGCTAGGCTACTATGTTCCAAATTGTTACCCAATCATAATATGAACGTGAAACAATGCTACAAACGCCATTATTGCGATTGAGGGATTTTCAACTTCGACCTGTTTTTGCTGATTTTGAAACTTCACATATTAAATGCTATACACTATGTTGTTCTTCTTTAAATAATGGTTAGCATATCCATAATTACTATGTAATTTGATAAAATAAGTTTTTATTATTATTTTTCGTGTAGTCTTTTCCATCATTTAAATTTGACCTTCTGTACAATATCGGAAACCTATAATTAGCCACTTAATTGACCAATGCAATGGACATCGGTCAGTATAGATAATTAATTAGACAAGGGAAATACTTCTGGACAATGATATTGATAAGAGGTCAAGAATGTGAAGATATCTAATGTATGTGACAATAAATTCGTTTGCGTTAAGGTGAAATTAGATGCAACTGTACAAAATACGGACAAGGATGCTAGTACAACTCCAAAGTTGAAACAGGTTTTATATTTCATTTAATATTATTCAAATCTGGCAAAACTCCAAAACAAAACAACAATCATAAACAAGTCAAAAGTATAGATAGGAGAACGCAAGTAAACATTGAATCATATATAATGGCAAACTTCATTATTAATCATTACTAATCAAATCTTGAACATACGTTTCTAGTATGTAATCGCCGAATGTCTTTATTAATTGATGGTCACACACGCATAGAATTAGACTGGACACAACACTCGTTATAAAGACACAAAATCATCAAAGGAAAATAAATTATACAGATTTATTTCTTGTGTATTCGTAAGTATTTTCGACTACCACTTATTTTATGTTGACCAATTGAAACAGACAGCTGCAAATGTATCTTTAATTACGCACATCTAATGAAACATATAATTGCACTTAAAGTAAAATATCAATTATCAGTTTGGTATTGTCTAGGTATTGTTGGTATTGTCTAGGTATTTTTGGTATTGTCTAGGTATTTTTGGTATTGTCTAGGTATTGTGAGAAAGACATGTGTACATTTAATGATTGACATAGAATGAATGTCTTTAATTTATTCCATCATTAAGTCGAACTACTTTTCAGTTAAATTAATACTGTTTCCTCTTGGTTTAAATTACTATTGTTGCTACGTTTGCCTGAAAAAAATCCCAATCGCATTTTAGCTGACTGTAATTCATGTCCACATTGCTTTCGGCAAGACAGTCTTAATATATCATTGAAAACATAGCATGATACATCCAGCTTCCTGCGAGGTACTCCCTTGGTATTGCGCTTTTGGTCATGTTATGCTTGGTACGATTTATGTGTGCAGAAGGTAAAGAATAGATTTTGACCCTCAATGTTTGCAATTGCCATAACAAAAACAGAACAGAACATATGGCGTGTACTAATAGACAGGCTTTATCGCCTAGATGAGTAACGGAAGGAGGTGGATATAATTGTAATCATTCAGCTGAAATTCTTGCATTTGAAAATGTGAGAAATGGCTAATGATGGACAGGATTAACAAACGTTGAAGACACTATTTACTTAGTAAGTTATTTTCATGAAACCGAACTCAGTGTTAGTCCTTTAGAAGATAGAACTCTATTAGAGATTCTAGTCTTTGACTTCATGTTCTTTATCTGTACAAGAAGACACACACAAGAGGTCTTGACATTAGTTAAATACAGAACCAAATGGAAAGCAATTCGTTTAGAATAAAAAATTCAAACACTTTAATAGGCAAAACTTGATGCCAATACAAGCTCACATTTTGATGAAAGGCCACGTCAAATGGATACTAGCGTCTAGCACTTTAGCACATCAGGCTGGACAGAAACGTTTTAGGTCACGTTAGGTTCAACCAAAAGAAGGCAGCAATTAACAAACAAAGTCATCAATTAACAAACGAGGCCATTGGGGGATACACAACCTATATATATTCAAGTACTTACAGTTTTAAAAAGGCAAACAATTAAAGTTCATAAGGAGGTAGATATACAAATAATAGACTCAAATGCGCTTTGTTGATATTCGGGTAAAATAAACAGAAAATTACCATGAAGAAATGAAACAATCAAATTAAAGAGAATTCAAAGAACATGTGAATTCTGTAGACTTTGAAATTAAAAAGAAAGAATTTGCGAAATATGATGTTGGAATGTATTCAAAAGGTGAAGATTAACAAGAATGAACAAACACCGAGATTAGCTGAGAAAAATGGAAAGAAGGAACATTGTATTGCAAGAAATGTTTGAACGTAGTGAGTGGAACGTAGTGCAATTTTGTTGTGATATAACAAAGTTGGAATGAAGGTTTTTCATGACAAATGATTTAAAATATAGATGAAAACGTTTTGAGCATGATTTTACTGTTTGAAATAATTCTTCAGAAAAGGTTGACATCAATAACAATTAGTAATTGGTGCTGGAGAAGGCGAAGCTCCATCTGGAGACAAAGATGAACTAAAATTGGGTTAACAAATAATGGTATTCATTAGTGTGACAGGGCAACAAAAAGGCGATGAAAACATTGCTCCTAACTAATGATAGGTTATTACACTGGATCTAAAACGAGTTGGACGGGTCAATTCTTTCCTTGCAGGACATGCCATATTTGCTGTTTTGGCATTAGTGGGTTGCTGAGTGCAATTTGGATCAAGAGATACAATCCATGCTTATCGCAGAGTTAGGTATTATGGAATCTCATCACATTTGGCAATTTTCTAATAGGATGTCGTCCGTATTGCATAAACCAGTTCAAAATCTAAATCATAGCATCTCTCACTATGACTAATTAATAATGATTATATGATTATTGCATGATAAATCCTTGTTTTGACGACTATGAATCCAACAGGACTGCTATCGTAGCTGTTTACTGGAGAAGCACCGTCATAATAATTATTTTTTCATATTAATGTTAATCATATTTTCTTAATTTCGTCCTGTTTACTGCGACACCGTGTTTCTGTATTAAATTATGGTTCATAGTGGATCATTCGGCAATTGAGAAAATGTAGTGTGTATGATCCTTTCTTGTGTATACCATATTATACTGGCATTGGACAAATTTATATCCGTCGGTATTTTACACTTCTGTGTATGTAAAACTGACCATCATTTTATGCTTCTGCGAATGTAATATAAATAAAATGGATTACGATATTAAGGAGCAATTTAAGTGTTTTATCGTTTTAGGTGCTAACTCTGGCAAAGTAATCGTAAAATCTTATTAACCAGGTCTTCTCAAAATATCCTGGATTATTTTTTAGAATTTCCGATCAAAACGAGATTAAGACAATTCGTCTGAATTATAGTACTATCCTGCTGACAATATTACAGAGAATGAAAAATACAACATTTTACTTAATCATTCTTTGACACTAAGGTTAATCCTGAATCGGACCATTGCATATAAGAATATCTTCATCTACTTTTCGGTACATTCAGTCAATCAAAAAGACATGATGCAGTACATGTACTAAATTGCATCGCAACAAACTGCCAAATAAATCCGCGCATCGAATAAATTAAAGTTACTGCGAGTTTGAAACACCTTCTGTTTTCACATATGGGGTATAATACACCCTTCGAACTTGTTTATATTCTTCCATAGGAAGAATATACTGCACGCAAATCTAACTCGTCAACCCCTGGATAGGCAAGTGCATTATTGCTGTAATTATGTAGGACGATAAGTCATTTAACATTAATGGTTCAAAGCGTCTATCAAAAGGCATATACATGTAGTAGAACAATGCTATTGTATATCTAACTCACGCTACAGCGCGTGGCGTAAAGAACAATATGGGACAATACCATATCTCGGCGATAACTCAGCACTAACCACAACTGAAGTAGTACCCAAGTTTACTACGATAAACGTTTCAGACGAGCCAGAATGTATATCAACGATATCTGATCGGAAATGACATCAATTATTACTCAACAGTTTTATCGAGTCACTAAGGACATCCGCAAACAAAACCAGAGGCAGAATGGAACACAGATGCAAAGTTAGAGTTATAAGACATCGAATAACATGTGCGAAATAAGCGAAATTATATATCCCCAGAGAACATCGTCTTCCAGGAACAATAATGATCATTGTATCTGTTTGCTTTATGTAAGGTGTATGTACAGTTATCACTCTGCCGTTCTTAAATGTATCCATCAAATTAGTAGCAATATATGCATCCCATAGCTATAACACTTTCTTCGTAAATTAATGACTGATACAGAGTTATTAATAAAAACAAATATTATTGGAAGTTCAAGATCGCCATGACTGCCCTAAATATTGGAAAAATGAAATTTCATGTGCAGAAAGTTTAAATACGTTTAACAAGACAGTATTCAGTGGTGCTCATCATACCAGTCGTCCGGTCCTCATCATATCAGTCATCCGGTCATCGGTCGTCCGATCCTCATCATATCAGTCATTCGGTCCTCGGTCGTCCGGTCCTCATCATACCAGTCGTCCGGTCCTCAGTAGTCCGGTCCTCATCATATCAGTCATCCGGTCCTCGGTCGTCCGGTCCTCGTCATATCGGTCATCCGATCCTCGGTCGTCCGGTCCTCATCATATTAGTCGTCC
The DNA here is from genome assembly GCA_029339505.1 of Unio delphinus. Lineage (NCBI taxonomy): Eukaryota > Metazoa > Mollusca > Bivalvia > Unionida > Unionidae > Unio > Unio delphinus. Next base: position 29,297 of record JAQISU010000741.1, on the reverse strand, counting down.
GGTCCTCATCATACCAGTCGTCCAAATTCCGATAACTAGAACCTGTTGGATCTTCAATGCCAATGATACCAACTGAATATGATTTCTAACAGGTTTTTTTTCGAATCTTTTGAGACGTGGAGTTCTTGAGGTTCAGAAATTACTATGACGATAATGACTCTGTGGAGATTGTGAACGTTTAAATCGTGAAGTGTAACACAATAGGTGTGGTAACGTGAGAGGATATGGAACATGTATGAAACAATATGAATGAGCCAATAAGCGTCTTCAAAAATAATAGCAGGTTTATCGATGGCTTCATGAAGGCATACACGAACATTTTGTACTTTTAAGATTTACACGGAATGCGTGGACAGCACATTTCAATGCCTTATGTTTTGACATGATGAGGAAAGATCAATAAATAATATGAATGATTTCTTAAACTATTTATATGAGAAATTTATAAATTCAAGTTTATAATATGAAATTTAATTTCTTAGAATGATAGTAATACTTCATTGATCTGAATCCCTTATATAATGCATCAATTCAAAATGTAAATAAATACAGAAACTAAAAATACATTATGCCGTTGATTTCCTCAACATTTCCTCCCGCTGATTTAGAATATTTATCACGTGATCGGCAAAACATGGCAACACTAATGATAGTATCTTTGGACTGGTGATTCACACCAAGATACTACGATCAAATGTATAAGGCTCGTTCCATTAATCTCAACAAGACAAAATTCACTTAAGTTAGACTATCAATTTGTGATTTGATGTTAATTTATTACTCCATATGATGTTGTATATTTCTGTTTATTATAAATGTATTCCCTTCCAAATTACGAAAACAACTTCCTTCTTTCCAGCAAAGTCATTGTTACGACCCGGTGTTATCAATATATATATATATATATATATATATATATATATATATATATATATATATATATATATATATATATATATATATATATATATATACATTTATATAGACGACAAACTACTCAGTCATTTTCGATGTCATTTCGTTACAGAGTTTTGTTAATGATCTAGTCACAAAAGTAGAGCTTTACATTTACGCTTTAGTCAAAGTGTTGTAACAAGTATAATAACATGATGTCTTGATAAACACGCTTTCAATTTGAGCTTTTTAAAATGCTTTTATTTGACATACTACGCTCTGTTGCTGCATTTGTCATATATATATATATATATATATATATATATATATATATATATATATATATATATATATATATATATATATATATATATATATATCCTTCCAAGCCTTTTGACATTTTATTTCATATTAACTATATTAAGTAATTACATATTTTCGTCTTTTCTTCATATAACATTTAAGTCTTAACATGTCTTCGTCCTTTTAATCATATAGCAGTTTTTAAGCAATGATGGCATGAATTTGTCTTTTTCACCATGTAACAGTTATTACATTCTTTGATGGCTTCGTCTGTTTTATCTTCTTACAGTTATTACATTCTTTGATGGCTTTGTCTTTATCAACATATAACAGTTATGAAGTCCTTAAATGGATTTGTTTGTTTCATCATATAGCATTGATTAAATGAGCGCATGACTTTGTCCTTTTCATCATATAACAGTCATTAAGTCCTCAGATGGCTTTGTCTTTTTTATCATACGACATTCATTAAGTCCATACATGGCTTGGTCGTTTTCATATATTACAGTTATTACAGTTATTACAGTTATTACATGTCTTTGGCTTTTTTTGTCATCTTTGTTTATTTGGCTTGTGTAGATATTTACCTTATTCCCAGTTTATCAATAAGATTGATGCCTGATTATATGTAAATTCCTTGCCATTAGGCGTATTAATAATGAAAATGGATGTTTCGAGCAAGGGATTTTTAAGTCATTTAACATAGATATTATAATTTCGGATGAAACAGACTTACCTAACAGCTAAAGAAAACATTATGAAGCAAAAAATGAGAAACAAAAACTATTTATGACACCTTGGTGTAATATATTTTTAGTTATAATACGTACTTTGACGATAAATACCCAGGTATTGTCTTGAAATGATCAACAGTTGAAAGTAGATTTATATGTTATAAAACTAAATTGTAAATTTGGAAAATCTTGTATTACTTATCATGTGTGTGTGTGTGTGTGTGTGTGTGTGTGTGTGTGTGTGTGTGTAAAAGCGTGTTACGAGTTTCTCCTAAACAATAACGGCATGTTTATATTAGAAAGAAAGGGAGTAATGATAAACTTATTTGAAATTCATTAAAAACAAAACTTTCGGTAAACGCTACAGTGCCGTCATGTGAAGCAGCACACCTACATATGAGAAACAAAGGAAACATGTTGTCTGACTCCGACCTTAGGATCATTTCTCGTTTCTTTGGTGGTAATGAAAATGTTTGACGATAACTAAGAGTTAAAACGATACAAAGGTCTTAAATGTAAAAATCAGACATAAATCCTGCGGGTTGATCAGTCACAACAAAACTGAATCTCCAGTCATGTGATTTGAAGTCAAAGAATAGTGTTAAAACGAGCCCGAAGTCATAATTACGCTTAATTTTTAGTTTCAATAAAATTATAAATCACTTCTTCTAAATTATGGATTATTATTAGATCAAACACCTAAATTCTACCAGGACTTGTAGACACTTGATACAGTAACAGAGTACGCAGTAGTATAAATTGTATTTCAACGGCATTTGTTGTGCAATGGTTTGATGTTCCAATACATGTTTCCCGAAAGCAATTATGTCGCAATACACGTATCCTTCCATCATCTCTCTTAATCTTATGACCAAAAATACAAACGTCTTTGTAATTACTTTTAGTGTCGAAGAGGACTATTACATCCTTTCAAGGCAAAATAACAATGAACATAAAGATTTATTCAAAGTATTTTAATTTGAAGGGTCTTGTATCTGGAAATACGAGTATAACATCGGGTGCGTTTATTACCGTATTAGGTAGTTATGGTTGAATTGTCTTTAATGTTAATTTGATTCATTGCGGATTCGTAAGCTTAGATTATATTGTGAAATAATTGCCAAGATAAATTTATTTTTATACTTTCAAACGATCTCATTCTTATCAATATTCAAGCATAACACGAGACCCGTCTAATCGCGTAAATTACATAGTGATGAAAGTAGCCAGCGCATGCGTCATCTTCAGTAATATACTGATATACAAGGAACAAGGATGCTGCTGTATTGCTTTTGTTTGTTTGTTTTGTATTGTTTCTTTTAGCGATAACTATAATTAAAAAGGTCTACTTGAATCCCTCGGTTGTCAGTTGTAGGAATAACCTTTTAAGGCCAACATAAAAATACTACTACTACTACTACTACTACTACTACTACTACTACTACTACTACTACTAGGCCCTAATAGTAATGATAATAATAATAATTAGAATAATAATAACACCACCACCGCCAATTGTCAAGAAAATAATAATAATAATAATAATAATAATAATAATAATAATAATAATAATAATAATAATAATAATAATAATAATAATTAAACAGTATAAACCAAACAAACCAAAAAGAAATACATTGTTATCGGCATCATACCTTATAAAGCGGATTCATTATAAGTTGCGATGGTCTACCGTTTTGCACAAACGTAGTGCGTTATATGCTTGTTTTCTTTTTAGTACATGTTGGTTTTTTTTTGGCATCAAATAATTACGTTATTCCTACACCAATACATCTATTATGGTGGTCAAAAATCTACAGTCTGAGATAAAGGGTCTTTGCAGATGACCAGAAGTCGCATTCCTTCTTTACGCTTAGATAATTCATTTTGGATGTGAATGTAAATAATAGTAAAGACGAAGTTCCATTTAAAGACCCACCTAAGTTAATCGGGCTGGCAAATCTAACTTAAGATAATAAGATATCATATATGAGGCTAAGATATCGACACATATGATACACAAATATCATACCACTGATATAAACAATGACAATTTCAGCTATTACTACACACGTAGTTTTAATTCATCTAAATTTATGAATGAAACAGGTAAATACGATACGTTGATAGTATCGGGCTATTGCGTCAATGATGACGCTATAGTTTCCTATCCTACATTGAAAACCACTCTATATATGTCGAGGCTAGGCAGTTTTTCAGAAGAAACCAAAGGACAGCAGACAGAGAAAGAATATAATTCTAGTTCAATTGTACGAAGGTGTACATATTACAAAATCATATTCAACATGAATTCTGAACATTGCACTAATTCTGAGAGAATGGAATGTTTAGGCGTTGAGGACAAGGTACAAGTTCCATCCACTGAAGATAGACCAAACATAAATATTCAAAAAAGCGATCAGTTACTGATGAAAAGTCCAAAGAAGGCATGTCATCTAGATAGCCCGAGATCCCACTGTTCTTTTTCTTGCCGAAAGGTTCGGCAACCTGGAAGACCTAAGAGCTCGTCACTTCCAGTGATAACAATTGATCACGTTAATACGACAGAAGATCGAAAACGAGGATCAGGCAGTACGGAACATTTATGTTGCTCTAAAACGGAATCACCTATTATTAAGAAAGGATCGAACGAGTCGTTATCAGAAAGGAATTACCTTCGGGTGGAGGAATGCATTCTGATGAGAGGTGGCGTTGCCAACCGTCCTTCATCGGCAAAGTCTCAACGTTATTGCATGGTAAACAATAAATCTCCAGAGACCAGAAGGTATTCGATGCCAGACATACAAATTAAATGTGATGGTGTTGATAACATTGACAAAGACGGAAGTCTGAATGGTAATGACATGTCTCCCTTCTACTGCTTGTGGAATAGACCGAAAAGCCCGAGACTATTAGGGAGAGGGGCGCTTGATGTTCCAAATGCACTAAAGCGGCAAGGACTTTATCGGGACTGTGGGTGCCTGACACGGGAAGCGGATCAACATTTCGACCACTGTAAAAGAAGGTGAAACCATTTTCTTTGAAAGTGTCTCAAAAGACATTTATATAGTCGCAAGAGGAATGTACAGAGTTACCAAAAACCTAAAAACTCTGGCCGATTGAGCTATTACTTGTAAAGACAATAGTGCGAATCTATATATCGATATAGCTGTGATTGTATCTACTGAATGATCGATTATTATATTTTGCTATTACTGATTTAGAGAGGACAATCAAATAATCCACGAATACTAGTGCATGCTTAATATAACGTCAATTCTTTGAGAAAATGACTGAGTTCAGAACATATTATTTAAAATGATACGATTCTGTAACTTTAACGCATGCTGAAAGAGAATTGTTATCTCCTTGAGACATTTATGTATGCTGCAACAGAGACTAGATAAAGTGCAATATTTAGGTATGTGGGCATTTTCATATATTTAGATTTATGGGTATTTTCAGATGTAAGTGTATCTGTGTGACAGTCTCAATACACCATCCATGTTCAAGAAAGAGATGTTTAAATTACATCTGTTGCAATAAAACGTTTTGAAAACATATCTATTTTGCAGTTGTATTACGCATTACTCGAGTGTGCACACACGACATTTTTGGCACAAAGTCATATAAAAGGCATATAATTATCCAAGTTCTCTCTTCTTCTTCTTCTTCTTCTTCTTCTTCTTCTTCTCTCTCACGCACATACACACAAACAGACAGTGCAGTATTAACCCATGGCAGGACCCCTAGGCTATGAACTTCTTTGGGCCCCTCGACATCCTCCCGCGAATTTCGCGCTTTTTTAATTAATACAAACTTACCAAAATTAATTTAAAAAGGTGTAATTTAGCAGCAGTCTGATTGTTGTGGCATGGAGTAGGAATTTTTTAAATGTGGAATTTTCAATTACACAGCATTGTCATGGCATGGCTAAAGGTTGCATGGGTCCCTGCCCTTGGTGGGCCCCTAGGCTTCAGCCTAGTCAGCCTTATGGATAATATGGCCCTGCAAACAGACAGACACACACACACACACACATACACACACACACCCTCGCTCATATGCACACGTCACACAATATTATATTGTCTTCGAAGCATAGTGCATTCTCTTTTCGGATATACCGTTATGGTTTCAATCCGACATGAAAGCAGTAAAACGTAAGCTTGACTGTATTAGCTAATGGAAAACCAGGACTAACATATTATAAGCATCAATCTTGTTATTCACATTTTCTCTATTTCGTTTTAAGGAAGATTAAACAATACGGTCATCGAAATGAAACTTTACACTGATTAGTTTTATACATTTTTTTTATGTAAAAGTGAGATGGAAATTGACAAATAAAACGCGGACACTTATGATTAAACACATTAATGTCAACTTAAATTCATAATAAAATCATTTCAGCATGTACCGAAGTAAAAATGATGCGTTAATTTCATTCAAACTATACAAACGTTTTTATAACGTCAGATTTCATTACTTTAGTATAAATTTATTATCAAAAATAGACAAGTATATTTAAGTAAAGTTCGTTCAATATAAAATAATATTAGCATTATCTGTACAGGTCAAAAATAAGTTTTCTGTCATAAATTTGTCACAACAGTCACTGGGAAAAGAATATAATGCATAGAAGTTTACGGTAAAAAAAGCATAATTATCTTTTTGTAGAAATACCATTTGAAAAGGTTTCTTTGTGATACCGTATTCAAGATGCATATGTAATCAAAGTATTTTCATTTTATCCCGGATTTAAACTGGCAGTTCTCTGTAGTTTAAATTTAAACACGGATCACTGAACTCACAAGCATGTTAAGAATGCATCACATATCCTGTCACGCTACAACCGTTTATCGAACCAATGCTGGTTCCTCTGTCAGTTTTTTTTAAAGAACTTTTTTTTTGATAAACAATTGTCATATAAGTCCTTACTACTTCTTCACATGGTTCTTATAGACACCAAAATGATTGTCACAAAAGAGTATGTCGTCTACTGGTTTTCAATCAAACTCTGATCTGAATTATTGAGACTCTTTGGCATTTTGGCGCCAACTCAGATCTTAACTATTGAGACTCTTGGCGTTTGGCGCCATTGCCTGTCCCATTACGCCCCTTTTACTCTTGCATCTTCCCATGCCAAATATGGCATACTAAACAATATTATCAATTTTGGCAATGTGTTAAGTAAATTCTTGAATCTAGTAGAAAAACAAAACAAACACGCGTACTGTTTGAATGTTTGAATCGAGTAGGAAACAACCTACGCGTAATGTTTGAATGCTTGATTTCAGTAGAAATAAAAACACGCGTAATGTTTGAATGCTTGATTTCAGTAGAAAATAAAAACACGCGTAACGTTTAAATGCTTGAATCCAGTAGAAAAAAAAACACTCGTAATGTTTGAATGCTTGGTTACAGTAGAAACTAAAAACGCATAATGTTTCAATGCTCGAATCCAGTAGAAAATAAAAACACGCGTAATGTTTGAATGATTGAATCCAGTAGAAACTAAAAACACATAATGTTTCAATGCTCGAATCCAGTAGAAAATAAAAACACGCGTAATGTTTGATTGCTCGAATCCAGTAGAAACTAAAAACACATAATGTTTCAATGCTCGAATCCAGTAGAAAATAAAAACACGCGTAATGTTTGATTGCTCGAATCCAGTAGAAACTAAAAACGCATAATGTTTCAATGCTCGAATCCAGTAGAAAATAAAAACACGCGTAATGTTTGAATGCTTGAATCCAGTAGAAACTAAAAACGCATAATGTTTCAATGCTCGAATCCAGAAGAAAATAAAAACACGCGTAATGTTTGATTGCTTGAATCCAGAGAAAGTAAAACACGCGTAATGTTTGAATGATTGAATCCAGTAGAAAATAAAAACGCGTAATGTTTGAATGATTGAATCCAGTAGAAAAGGAAAACACGAGTAATGTATGAATGCTTGAATCCAGTAGAAACTAAAAACGCATAATGTTTCAATGCTCGAATCCAGAAGAAAATAAAAACACGCGTAATGTTTGATTGCTTGAATCCAGAGAAATTAAAACACGCGTAATGTTTGAATGATTGAATCCAGTAGAAAATAAAAACGCGTAATGTTTGAATGATTGAATCCAGTAGAAAAGGAAAACACGAGTAATGTTTGAATGCCTACATACAGTAGACAATAACAACACGCGTAATATTTGAATGCTTGAATCCAGTAGTAAAACACGCGTAAGACTAAGGATTTTGTTATCTATTAGATGTAATATCTCATTTCAAACCGTTATGTGCGTTGAATTTATGTATTAAAATATACTTTAAGCAACAGAGTCTTGAATTGTATATATATATATATATATATATATATATATATATATATATATATATATATATATATATATATATATCCTTTACAAGTTATGTACCTTCGCTCTTTATTTACTATTCAATATTTGGAACACCTTGATAAATGTGGATTTCCCATGAGAAGAAAAGATTAATACGACATTGTGAATAAATAATGATGCTTCATACCATTTTACCTTTTTTATCCAAGTACCTTAAAATGATTGTAACTATATGCTTGAAAATAGAGCTGAATATCAGTTTGTTACCAGTACCACCAGATATTTGGAATAACAGTCTGTTTTTAGTACCACTAGATGGTTGAAAATGGAGTGGAATAAGGAGCTGAAAATGGAGTGGAATATGGAGCTGAAAATGGAGTGGAATATGGAGCTGAAAATGGAGTGGAATATGGAGCTGAAAATGGAGTGGAATATGGAGCGGAAAATGGAGTTGAAAATGGAGCGGAGTCTATTTAGTACCACTAGATGGTTGAAAATGGAGTTGAATATCGGTCTGTTTAGTACCACTGTATGGCTGAAAATGGAGTGCAATACTAGTCATTTTGGTACGACTTGATACTTGAAAATGGAGTGGATTATAAGTCAAATTTAATACCACTAGATGTCTGAAAATAGAGCTGAGTACCAGTATGTTTGGTAACACTAATTGGCTGAAAATGGAGCGGACTCTGTTCAGTAACACTAATTGGCTGAACATGGAGCGGACTCTGTTCAGTAACACTAATTGGCTGAAAATGGAGCGGACTCTGTTCAGTAACACTAAATGGCTGTATATGGAGCGGACTCTGTTCAGTAACACTAATTGGCTGAAAATGGAGCGAACTCTGTTCAGTAACACTAATTGGCTGAAAATGGAGAGGACTCTGTTCAGTAACACTAATTGGCTGAAAATGGAGCGGACTCTGTTCAGTAACACTAACTGGCTGAAAATGGAGCGGACTCTGTTCAGTAACACTAATTGGCTGAAAATGGAGAGGACTCTGTTCAGTAACACTAATTGGCTGAACATGGAGCGGAATACCAGTGCATTTAGCGTCAATAGAAGGTAGAAAATGATGTGAAATATTTAGTAAAGCTCGATAGTTCAAAATGAGGTGGAGTATTAGTCAGTTTAGTACGTTAGAGGGATGAAATGAGGTCCAGTATTGGTCTGTTTCGTACCTCTAGAAGATGAAAATGGAGCGGAATATCTGCCACGTTAATGCTAATGCCACTAAAATAGTTTTAAAATTAATTTACTTTTTGTCATAGTGTGTTTGCAAGTAAACGCTGTTAATCACATATGATTATAGTCAGTTCTCCTTTGAGGTACACATGTAACAAGTGTATATCAACTATATTGTTTATATACTGGAAACCTTTCGTATTTAGTTTACTATCAAATGTGTTTTTCTCGAATATCGAAGCAATTCAATTTTTCAGTTATGATTAGATTTGCATGATAATTGACTTGGGAAGCCTTAAAGGAATAACATAAGAAACAATGTTTTCGATAGGCTTCAGGGTTGTATTGTATTGTGGAAACAGTTGACATTTCATTACGTTACTGTATTGTGGAAACATGTGATAGTGGAAACAGTTGACATTTCAATACTTTACTGTATTGTGGAAACATGTGATGGTGAAACAGATGACATTTCATTACTTTACTGTATTGTGGAAACATGTGATGGTGGAAACAGTTAAATTTCAATACTTTACTGTATTGTGGAAACATTTGATGGTGGAAACAGTCGACATTTCATTTTGTTGTATTGTATTGTATTGTATTGTGGAAACGTTAACATTTAATGACGGTACTGCATGGTGTAAACAGTTGACATTTCATGACGGTACTGCATTGTGGAAACATTTGACATATCATTACGTTACTCTTTTGGGGAAAATTTTTATGGTGGAAACAGTTGAAATTTCATTTTGTTGTATTATACTATGGAAATAGGTAACATTTCATGACGGTACTGTAATGTGAAAACAGTTGATATTTCATTATTTTACTGTATTGAAGAAACAAGTGATATTTGATGACTTTATTGTTGTAACAGGTTCATCACTATTGTGGAAACGGGTGACATTTATGACGGTTAATAAGTGCAGATCATCGCTAATACACATGATTTAGATATATAAGGTACTGGAATGACAGAAAACAAAGGAAACATCGTGTGTTCTTTATCGTAACATGCGGCAATAATTAAGTGCAGTTCTTACGTGTCAAACGCAAGGTTACAAACTATGCTAAGGTACTACTAGGTTTAAAATAATGCCAAATATATTTACGACTCCAAAGTTTATGAATGGATCAATCGATCATAATCTTTAATGAATAATTAGATGCAGTGTCAGTGCTGATAACTTAGTTTCCCACGCACCAACAAAGACCACTACAATAGAGCTAAAACCAGCGGAGTACTAAGGGCAAATGGCGACCGGTACGACGTTGATGATCAATGAGGTTTTGCGCCCTAAGACATCTGGCACCCATTGTTTTAACTCATCAAAACCTCTTGCACCTGGCACAACCGTCTCGTTAACCCCAGCCCCCGTTAGAACGCTACTGGCTGTAACTTCTGCAGGTATTCATATATACATTCAATTGCATTAGATGGCAAGTGCAACTAAGATATACATATGCAAGAACGTAATCAATTGCTCAGGCCGAGCTGCATTCATGACTATATAAGATATACGGAGTACTACATTGTATTTGTTTGATTAGGATATTTTACGTAGCTTTAACAATTTTTCAGTCATATCGCTACGATGTCTGCAGTGAAGCAGTTTATAGTGATGCCTAGCACTGGGGCATCATGATGTCCCACCCAGTCACATTATCCTGACACCAGGCCGACCAGTCCTAACACTAACCTCTTAATGCTGAGCGCCACGCGAGGCAGCTGTTTTAGTACCATTCTTTTGTAAATTTTGGTATGAATCGGCCGGGGATCGAACCCACGACCTCCCGCTTCCACGGCGGACGCTCTACCCACTAGGCCACCGGAGCGGTAACTACATTTTATTTACATATATGTAAATAGAGTATATTGTTTTATATAAATCTGGATAGAGCTATTTCATGTGTCTAGGCCAATGAATGTTGTTTCGTATGTATTATGAATGCAACTGTTATGTCCGAAACTGCAGAATTCTGAAAATTGTCATTCAACTTACATATAATACATGATACAATGAATAAAGTGACCCATTTATATCTGGCGATATTTATAAAGTATTCTGAATGAACCAACGGAAATTTAAGGAGTTGTCATTGGAATAGCAGAGTGACCCCAAACCAAAACGATTTAAATCTCACAAAGAAGAAGGTTGGCCAGAATTAAAAATACTTAAATCTCTAAAACAAGATATTGGTCAAAATCAAAACGATTTAAATCTCACAAAGAAGATGAGTCTCCAAAATCAAAACCATTTAAATCTTGAAAAGAGTGACTACTACTACTAATAATAATAAAAGCACCATGTAGATTACACTTCAGTTGTGCCAGCTTTGTAAGAGAGAGAGAGAGAGAGAGAGAGAGAGAGAGAGAGAGAGAGAGAGAGAGAGAGGAATAATTATTTATTTCAAAACTTTCAAACTGTCGATACTTAACGGCTTATATGAATTTATTGAAGGACTTGAATACTTGATTAAAAATTTTATATTTTATGCGATACGTTCGAGGACTTCATTCCCATTTAATATTCATGGGATTTGTTTGAAATAAAAGTATTTGGTCTTAGAAATGTGATTCTTAGCACGTTAGGCATGAACTCATTCGAACCTTCATTCGGAATACGTTGGACATTTTCCGAATTAGTATCAAATTGATAGTACAATTTAGGATATTCAAGGATTTTATACACTATATATTTGTTTCTAATTATATATATATAATACGAAAAGAAACACGGACACTAAACTGAGTACTGATTTTCCTTTATTGGATACTACAAGTTTTCTTAAGGGATTTATGTTTGATTAGGATTTTTAACGTAACTCTAACAAATTTTCAGTCATATCGCTACAATGTCTGCAGTGAGGCAGTTTATAGTGATGTCTAACACTGCGGCACCCACCCAGTCACATTATCCTGACACCAGGCCGACCAGTCCTAACACTAACCTTTTAATGTTGAACGCCAAGCGAGGCAGCTATTAGTACCATTTTTGTAAGTCTTTGGTATGACGCGGTGGACGCTCTAACCACTAGGCTTCCTCAACGAAATGCCTAATGGATTTAGTGAAGTACCTACGTTGGACTTTGAAGTTTAAATGTACAAGTTATGTTAGCTTGACTGGATTCAGATTTTATATAGTTGATGTTTACGTATTTCACAAGCTAATAGAAGCGTTTCTCACAGTAGTCACAAGAACGGTGTAGACGAAATTCTTACTTTCGGAATCATCAACCATATATTTGTTGTATCTACTCACGAGTGAAAAGTCCCTGCAAATTATAGATACGTGTATCAGGCTGCGTTCACTGATTTTGTTTGGCAAATTAACACAGAGACCGTGTGATTAAGTAATAGAGGTAAGGAATACTAACAACGCCAGCCTCAAAGCAACCTAAAGTAAAGACACCAAAACAAAATGTCCTCTCAATACTCTCCCAGCTTGACATATTAATCGAAATGCAACCGAAGATTGTTGAATAAACAGGCCCGGCTCTATGATGTGCGTGGCCCTAGGCTGCATGCGGTATCCAATACATCAAAAGCGATGAACGGGGCCCCAATAAATAAAACTGCATTGCGGAGTTATTTCCTGAAACCGCGGGCCCGGAGGCGGTTGCCTCGTATGCCTTGCCGTAGTGCCGGGCCTGTGAATAAAAGCAATATTTTGTGAATATGGAATGATAAGTGTGTCATTATTCCGAAACCTTTACATGCTATACCTTGAATCGCTCTGTAAAACGTTATCTAGAACCATGTTAGTGGGAGTTATGCTGTCATATATATATATATATATATATATATATATATATATATATATATATATATATATATAACAGTCTAGACTGGTACTCAAATTCAATGCACGGAGCGCAGTATTCTACTAGCTTTGTTATGCGCTTATGAAAAATGTCGCATGATCATTCTGTTGTCGTGATAATAGAGCAAACACCAACGAGAGAGAAAGCGATATATATATATATATATATATATATATATATATATATATATATATATATATATATATATATATATATATATATATATATATATATATATATATATATATATATATATATATATCTGTTCCCGTAAGTCCAAAGCAGGATTTAGCTAAATGTTTGTTTGGGATTTTTAATTGAGTTAAATATGGTGCCAAGACATAAGATAACAAGCCGTGTACGAACTTATATGACTGTGGATGCCAAGGATGATGCATCAAAAAGCTTGAAATCTCTAAATCAAATGAAAATATTAAATTGATTAGGGTCAAAGTTCAGCTATATTAATGGGCACACGATCTCATCAACAAAACCTTGTCATAGAATGTCGACTTTTGTATGCTATGCCGCGTGCTGATATTATAAAGGAAAACTAACTTCAAATAACATAATAAACAGAGGCTAAAAAACTTAAAGAAAAGAAAAGTATCATTTTTAAAACTCAAGAAAAATAATAATGATAAAAATGAAGATTAGGATTTCCCATCTAGCTCTCTTGGCAGCCCCACAAACGACGATGCCATTCTGCATAGGTTATTTAAACACATACTGATCTCACTGGCCCAATGATACATGCCAATAGCTACACTCGCCACAGAACCAATTCAAGTAATCTGATTGGTTCATGAACACACTAGTCCAACATGATTGTTTCATGAACACACTAGTCCTACATCATTGATTCATGAGCACATGAACACACTAGTCCAACATGAATGGTTCATGAACACACTAGTCCTACATAATTAGTTCATGAACACACTAGTCCTACATGATTGGTTCATGAACACACTAGTCCTACATGATTGGTTCATGAACACACTAGTCCTACATGATTGGTTCAGGAACACACTAGTCTCATTAGTCCTACAAGATAAAGGGGTAGCGGTAGCTACGTTGCAGGAAAGTTCCATCTCCTACACAGACCTTTCTTCGACTACCTCAGTCTTATGCAGAACCTGAAGATGAAGACGATAATTGGGTAAAAATAATGGGGGACAACATCTCACACCCCATTACCAATGGGTCAGATGAACCTTCTGTTCGTCTTTATTCTGAGTGAACCTGAAAAAAAAACGTTTAATACATTCACAACTTCTTATGATTCCAGGCCCGTGTAAATTCACTATGTTATGAAGCCAGGTCCCCATAAAGTCACTATAAAATGCTTAACGGTCCCCATAAATTCACTATAAAATACTTAACGGTCCCCATAAATTCACTATAAAATGATTCATGGTCCCCATAAATTCGCTTTCGTAAATGCAAGTTCTATTTCAAAAGGTCTTTTCCACTATGGTCATTTTCACAAAGAGGAGTAAAGGTGTATTTTCCGGAAATGCAGTACATATAATGCTGATAGAAATAATAATGAATTATATTTAGATTTCGCCAAACTATACCCTGTAGCTTGTGTTCAGCACACGGACTGATGGTTCGTAAACATAATGTTGGCATGTTTAACAATCAATCGATTGTTTTCGATTATCGAAAGATATGCTGACCAAAATGAGAACTGCAAGATCAGCAGCAACGTAAAGGTGACTGCTAGCAAACAATTAACCTTTTGTGTAAAACCAAAATAATTTATACTTTTGGTTTGTATAACCCAATTATTGATGAACCACGTTGAATAAACGATATAGGTAATGCAATGCGTCTTTCAAACAAATAATATTGAATGAGTAAATCAGTAGTAACTAAACCTTTGATTAACTCTCAGAAAAGAATCAAAATTCATCGAAATTATTTCAGTCAATGTTTTATTTTTTATGAAATGTTTTTTTCTGCTTCGAAACAAACTCTGCATTGTAAGAAGCACCTGTCCTGTTTTCCATGAAGTTAATTAAAGACGTGTTCCGCAGTATCAATTCAAATTTGCTACACGGATATTACGCTTTTTAATTTGACAACAAATAAAAATTTTAAATTGAAAGGAAAAAATTGATAAAAAAAATGTTAGCCATCTTACCTGAGCAAGTCACCTTCATTTTTATCATTGGAATAATAATGATTTGATTGTAATGATCGGTTAATGATCGATTAATGATCGATTAATGATCGGTTAATGATCGATTAATGATCGGTTAATGATCGATTAATGATCGGTTTATACCGAAAGCATATGCTCATGCTAATATTTCTTATGTACGTGTTTCAAATTGTTGTCCCTGTTATTTCTTCGGAATCGGTTATATTGCGTTGCCTGAGAAAAATACAGCTAAATGTTTGTTCCAGCTAAACCTGATACGTATTTTAATGCAGGTAAATATATTTACTCTATTCCAAAAATAACCTGTTTGTTTTCGAAAATAGATACGGCTTATTGTTTGTGCTTCATCTTGGAAAGGGTCACGCACTTTAAAAATATATTCATCTGAAATATGGGTTTAGTATAGTTCGAATGTACTCTTCGGCAAGCAGAGCGCATGCAGGGACATTGAGTAACCAACACGGAACATGCTATTGTCCATTTTTGAGTGGCATAAATAATATCTGATGACTCGAAATTCGTAACAAAATAGTATTATAATTACACAGAGAGAGAGAGAGAGAGAGAGAGAGAGAGAGAGAGAGAGAGAGAGAGAGAGAGAGAGAGAGAGAGAACACAGAGAAATGAATTCAGAATTCATTAAGAACTGGTTATCCTGGTGTCCGAGTAATGTGACTGGGTGGGACATGATGTCACATGTATCCGACATGATACCCTAGTACAAGAGCACTAAATATCACTATAAACTGCCACAATGCAGACATCGTAGCTATATGACTGAAAAGTTACATTTAAAACCAAAATCACACACAGGCACACACAGGCACACACACACACACACACACACACACACACACGCGCGCGCCCGCAAACAAACACACGCGTATACACACACTATTCAGAATTGTTGTTTTAATACAACATACTCGTAACTTTATAATGGTACTGTACGTTCATCATGTTCGAGTTAAAAGGTATACTGATAACTATAACATCTCCAGTGGAGCAAATCGACATACAAAAGATCATGTAATGCTCAGCAGTCAGATAAGACAGACGTCTCTTCTGGAATAGCCAAAAAATAACTACGAATAATGCACAAGCCAGCAACGCATCCGTAATCTATTAATTAACAGGTACCCAGTTACAATTATAACAATAGTTTAAGCAAGAATAATATTCAATAATTCAAAGATTGATACAAAGCATTTTAGTGACGTCAGTGATAACAAGATAGTTGTTAACACCATGGGTATACACGGGTATATAATGAACATATTCAGGAGACTTATGTAGGATTACAGGCCTTCATAACTCAAACCTGGAACTTGTGAATTTAATATTAGAATACAGGACTGGCTGACTTTCTCAACATGGGCCGAGGAAAGCGAGAACAAGAATCCAATGGTGCTAGGACAAGATCATTAAGCAATGGAAATAAAATCGGTTCTTCAGTTTGTGTACACAGTAGGAAGGTAAACAGTCAAAGGAAGTCATTGGGAGGTGACGTTCTATTATTAGATAACACAGAACGAATGAACATTAAAGATAAGTTACAAGTTTACAGTTCCAATACATCGGTAGTCTTAACGCCTAATAATGAGAATCGATCACAAACGGACACGAGAAGAGTTGTAGTTCCAGAAATTAAAATTTCCTCGGAGGAGAATGAAGAATTTTGCCAACATTGCGTGATAGAGAGTAATAACTCTGATTCTAAAAAACATCATAAACGGCCGAAATCGGCCATATCAGACAGTTATACCGCTCGCTTGGAGACTCCTACTCAGAGAGAGACCAGAAGACATTCAATACCGGAAATGAAAATTGAAAACGGAAGTACAGAGAAAGATTCACATGATGGTAGTCTCCACGGAAAAGATATCGTTGCTTTTTACAGTCTGTGGAACAGGCCGAACAGCCCAACACTCCTGGGACGGGGGTCTCTGGAAGCTCCAAATGCATTGAAGCGACAAGGACCATTTAGATGTTGTGGATGTCTGACTCGCGAGGAACATCTAAAACGTGATTGTGGAGATAATAACATTTGAAGAAGGGCAATACCTTTTTGTTATCAATTTTTATGGTATTTCTGTGGCGGGGGATCTGGGGATAAACTATGTTAACTGGATATTATATTAGAACAATCGTTTAATAATATACATGTGCAGTATTGTATAGTATAGTATTGTATTGTATAGTATTGTATAACAACAGATCAAGGTATATGGATCTAATTTAAATATTTAATCATGGCGACCTTCGATTAATACACTACGGTTTTATGTATACACACCCACACACATATATACATACATACGTACATACATACATACATACATACATACATACATACATACATACATACATACATACATACATACATACATACATACTATAGAGATGACGGTAATGATTGAAATACATGACCTTATAATAATTTTGTATCGAGTTCAAACGTTTAATTATTTAAATTCCGTCCCGCTCTTGAATTCTTCTCCATCTCCCGCTCGTCTTTTACGTCGATTCCTTCACTCATCCATTTCTCTCTCATTTCATTCTTCTATCGTCTGTATCCCACCATCCCTCGCTATCATTTTCCCTCTCTAGCTAGCTTGCCCCCTCTCATTTTCTCTCTCTCTCTCTCTCTCTCTCTCTCTCTCTCTCTCTCTCTCTCTCTCTCTCTCTCTCTCTCTCTCTCTCAGCAACACACCCTCTCAAACACACCGCCTACAAACCCTTTAACATCAACATGCCATCTCAACCCACACACCATATCACACATCACATTCACACCCTCTCACACCCTCACTCTCTAGCACCCACCCCTCTCAATCCCACATACTCTCACACCCACACATTATCACAAACCAAAACACACACACCCTCACAATCACACACAAACACGCTATCTTTATCACACAATCACACACCCCCACACACATACACACACTCAAACACACTATGTCACACTCACACGCACTCAAACGCACGCACACACACATTCATTATCACCCGCACACTTAAACTAACACACACACTACCACACACACATACACACACTCACACAGACACACAATATCACACACTCACACTCACAAACAAATTCTCACACTCTCTCAGACACAAACACACACATATGGCACACACTTACTCAAAAACACAAACTCTAACACACACTCACTATGAATACCGGTATATATATATATATATATATATATATATATATATATATATATATATATATATATATATATATATATATGATCATTTTGAACACCGCTCAAAATTCACAATCTCACTACCGAACAGTGACTATACTTTTATATGTCGCACAGACATATTAGTTAATAAATTCGTTAGGGACTTACGATATGTACACTCCGTACAAGAAAATTGGAATAGTTAGGCTTGTTAAAGAAAATCTACGACTTATTTATTTGATACAATTGCACAGGTGGCTTACACAGTATTGGTATTAGGATGTCCATTAGTACAACTGGACTGAATTTGAAATAAGTATGGCGAAAGCGTTTTTTGGTGTAAACAACATCTACAACATCGGCTGGCCGACATCCAGAACCTTTTCCGCCTTTTCCTCGTCCAGAGCCATCAACATAGCGATATGAGAAAACGATTTTTCTCTCGCTATTCTATCGTGCCATTGCACAAAACTGTCTTCTCCCTGATTCGTTGATAGGGTTGAGTGTGTGTTGGTTCTATTCCCACTCACCTGAAGGTCTTTAATTCGTGTCGATAGTTCCTTTTTGGGACTCGACACGACGACCAAATTAATTAGCATACTATGCATGCAGTAATACCCGTGGGGATGTGGCACACTTCCTTCCCCAGGGAAAAATTAAATAGTCATCTTTGATTACACTAACCAGTCGTAAATGCACATATGTGCGCACACGACTTTAATTAAACTTAACTAACTAACTAACTAACTATATATATATATATATATATATATATATATATATATATATATATATATATATATATATATATATATATATATATATATATATATATATATATATATATATGATGTATCCTTTGAACGTATTCAACTCGCAATTTTCGGACGTTATTCATCGATGGGTCGAATTTCGAGCACAGTCGAAATTGTCGTGTCGAAATTGTCAGGCATGTATTTAATATTTCCATCCTATACAGTCTTAATGAAAAATGTATGCAAAACGCAACATTGTTTTTAATAGAATTGCTTGCAAACATGACATTATAAGTCATAAGGTTATTTTTATTCGTGAAACCCGTATAAGAATAAGGAACTTCAGCTTAAAACACACACACACACACACACACACACACACACAGACACGCACACACACACAAAGAGTAGCCTCGTTAATCCGGACTACGTTAATCTGGAAATCTCGCTATCCGGACATATTGCAAGGGAACGGAATTTATTAACGTTTATTTGCTCCGTTAATCCAGAAACCCGCGTTGATGATTAAGAAATCAAATTCGGGCACCATAGTGTGAAATTACTATAAAACGTACCTCGATAATCCAGAACTAATTTGTCCTGAAATAAGGACTCGGCATTCTGCTTGCTATGCATGGTCGTATACAGCACATTCATACACATATCTGTATTCACAATGATCTTAGCATTACAGAAAAAGTAGCTATTTATGAATTTATTACGTAGGAAATATAATTATGCATGGTTTACTAACAGCGTACAATTTGCAGAAGAAATAATTCGGTATAAATAAGATATGCACTTATATTTATTTTTACTGTAAATCATTGATCATTGATTAAATTTTGAAATTTCCAAGATTAACAGTAACACAGAGTATGAGAAAAATATAAATAAGAGGAAAATATGAAGATGTGAATATCATGAATATGGACAAAGAAAAATATGATTATGAGAAGAATATAAATGAGAAAATATCAGTATGAGAATAATATAAATATGGTAAGAATATGAATATGAGAAGAATATGAATGAGAAAAAATTGAATATGAGCAAAAAATATGAATATGAAAAAGTATGAATATGAGAAAAATATGAATACGAGCAAAGAAAAATATGAATATGAGAAGAATATGAATATGAGAAAATATGAATATGAGCAAAGAAAAATATGAATATGAGAAGAATATGAATATGAGAAGAATATGAATATGAGAAAAATGTGAATATGAGAAAAATGTGAATATGAGAAGAATATGAATAAAGGAAGAGTTCAGAACAAAATGTCTCAGATTCGACAGGCAGTGCTTAGTTTCTCATCCAAATCAAGTGATTCGGCAAGAACGCAATTCTAAATGGAATCTGGGCAGAATATGGTATTGATATGAAAAGTCAACTTTTAGATCGGTCGGTTTGGGCTAGAAATTGTATGAAGCAAATGTTAACCACCTGTTGCAATACTTCAAGAAAACCATAGTTATCAATTCACACATTTTGGTTGATTTTGATCTAACTTCGTATGCTAATTAGCCGTCCCATCAAGACAATAGACACTGACCTATGGTCAGCCAGAAATCAAGCTTGTGTCTCCGTCATGAAATTGATATCCATTTTAATTTGTTCTCAAAATATTTAGAAAAGTCAAAACGCAAGATTGTTTCGATTTCGAGTTCCATTTCTTCGTTCAGAGAAACAACAATTACTGGTAAGTTTTACCACCACCCCCTACCTCCGCAAAAACAAATTGATATAGGTGGTGTAAACTTGTATCAGTGCTGTGTCTAAATAAAATAATAATCATTAGCTTGCAGATTATAACTTTATACAGATCAGGTCGAATTAATAATATACATTTAAAGATATACGTCTGAAAACATCAGTGCCTAGAAGATTGTCTTTCCTTTTGGATAAAATACTCCATTCGGAGCATCTTCTGTTATTTTAGTTGCATCGAGAAAAATACATCGGATGAAAGTCGGTGCCATTGAGAACTATATTCTTATATACTCTTGTTCACATGACACACAATGTGGGCGGAAAGAGACATCGTTCTAACTAGAACATGGTCGACCTTTTCTGTCTCAACCTATGTGGTGCGTACAGCTGAAGGCGAATAGCCATATCCATCAAACATATGTGTAATGTAACAATACTTCCAACGTCAGTTCTCGGTCTCGACAGAAATAGCCGTGAGATGATCTGATCAAGAAATATAATGTCTCAAATATTTTGTCTTTGTTTTGTGTTTTTAATCCTCCTTTCCGAATAAAAAAAACAAACTCGACCAGGATTTGTATTTGCATACATGTAATTAAAAAAAACATATAGGATAAAGTTTATACATGAAAAGCACAATAAAATACATGATTAGTTGGGAACTTGAACATAATAGAAAGTGACCTGCAATTTCCCGGATAATTGATACAATTACGATAATTTTAATTAAAAAAAGGTTTATAAAAGCAACATATATATTTTAATTTGACTTGAAACACATATTATTTCTGTGCATGAACAATAAGAGGAATATACATACAAATTGTTCATAATACATATAAATATAAAATCTTGAGAGTCCTTGATACACACATATCATTGCTTCCATCTGGGTACGACAGTTCATAGACACGCTCATTTGGAAACAGTTATATGTTATTACCAGGCAGGGTTCACTACGTGAAAAAGTTAACGGTGTCTTTAAAACTTTCGCTCAGAAATGTGTAAAACATATAGCGTCATACATCCGGGATGTAACATTGTAAAATAAACTATATAGTACATACATTATGTTTATAAGGTTATAAACTGTATCGTTAGCAATTTTAAATTCGTTGCTGTCATGAAATTATAAGTAAGACATACGTCGACGCCAACCCCCACACACCCCACCCTCCGAAAGAAAAACACTACCAAAAATAGAGATAAAAAGCAAGATAATAGCCAGTTTCTGGTTAATAAAATCCACATTGCACAGTCCGTGGACAGAAATGCACATCCAAACAGCACACGCCAACATCTCCACGTTTGTGACGCTATCCATTATTTGGTTGTCAACTTTGTCACGTGGGAAAGTATGGACGACCATCAACCAAGATCAGTCTCGGGTCATGTTGAAACTAAAGCGAAAATAAAACTGACAATTAATGACAGTTATGAATGCAAAAAATGATGCTGATAGATACCCTATAATAATAACAAAGTGATGTGATGCGTCGCAAATTTATACTTCATCTCGACGCTATTTACTTCAGTTACTACAAAAGAAGACCGCTCAAAGTGTTTGAGATCAAAACTGTTCAAAGTCTAGTCTGCGGAATAGAAAATCAAACATTTTACGAGGAGAATATTCGGGACGTGGGGATTCGTCCACAATAAGGAGAGGGGTGTTTGAAATTTCAGGATGTCCCAAGCGCATAAGTTTTCTTCTATGTTTGACTGAGAATTATGGTTACTTGCTCGTGTCTATTGTAACACAATTGTGTGTTCGCAATATTGTTGGATGAAGTGTATTTTGTTGCGATGTTTATGCATTTATACCGGATTTCACGCGTGTTGATAACCTGTTTTATTCCATTTATGCTCTTTCCGGTGTTATGTTGATAACCCTGTTTTATTCCATTTATGCTCTTTCCGGTGCTATGTTGATAACCCTGGTTTATTCCATTTATGCTCTTTCCGGTGCTATAACCCTGTTTTATTCCATTTATGCTCTATCCGCTGCTATGTTGATAACCCTGGTTTATTCCATTTATGCTCTTTCCGGTGCTATAACCCTGTTTTATTCCATTTATGCTCTTTCCGCTGCTATGTTGATAACCCTGGTTTATTCCATTTATGCTCTTTCCGGTGCTATAACCCTGTTTTATTCCATTTATGCTCTTTCCCCTGCTATGTTGATAACCCTGTTTTATTCGATGTATGCTCTTTCCGCTGATATGCTGATATCCCTGTTTTATTCGATGTATGCTCCTTCCGCTGCTACAGATGAACCAATTAATCTGAATTCCTAAACTTGTGTATTGGTTAAATGTTCGTATCAAACGGGGAAATGAAAAGTCCTTTCCCGCCCAGTGCATTTTATTGCCTTTAATGTGATATCGAAAACGTTACAATCAATAGGTATTATTAGCTCTTAGGCTCGGCTGTTCCATACCGCTGCGTATTCCAAAATGTGTATTGGTGAAGACACCGGTTTATTAATCCATGTTAACTACGTGTAATTGCCCGCAAAACACATGCTAGACTCTTTATTTCCCGGAAATTATAGAATATCCTGCTGACTGCTTTGCTAAAGGCTATAATTTCTCGATTAATTGAAATGGATCTTAACATTAAACTCCAATGTATATAGGATTCGGTGTGTGTCGCATCAGCTGATCACCGGGAGCGTGATTCTTCGCGGAAAAAAAATAGTTTTTAATAATAAAAATTTAAAATTACAATCAGTACGTAATTCACTGCTTCTACGGAAACGTTTTATTTTCGTTTACTCAAGACCTTGTCGAGCAAGACACTTTAAAATAAAATACACTTGTCAGTGTTGAAGTTACACGCAACACGCCTAAAAAAAGTTTGTTCCTACAGTGAAAGTCAGTAATCAATCGTTAAATTCGAACTCTGCTTTGTAAAATGTGCATAACTATATCAGGCAAAACTAATTTAGTTAATGTAATGCTGATCGTAGTAGCAGTACTTGCTTAACTAACATGGCATGAGAATAATTACACGACCAAGACACTGAATACATTAAGTTTAGGAAAATAATGTAGTGATCTTTTGCCGAAGATGTTTTTACTGTTCCATCAGAGGCGTTGCTAGGGAGGGGGGCAGGGGGGTACATATATCCCCGGGCGCCAATGTACAGGTGTCACAGAATTAGGCGAAAATTGAATTTATTTCTTCTTGAATTACAAACTAATTTCACCATTTTTGTTGTTTCGTCGTACATGCGTTCCCTGGGGTGAATAAGTGGTTTTCTCCAAGGTAAGCGGCGTGTAACGATTTGCATGTGCCTGACTTCGAATCACGTGAGGTCCGGAACATTAGATTCACGGGGTGCACGGTAATTTTGCCGTTAATTGTGCTCACCTATTTGAGGATATATAAGCAGAATATTTTTTTTATAATAATTACGAGTCCAAAAGTATCTTATCACAGGAAAGATAGCTCGTCATTATATCTCCAGCCAAAGGGGTGAGTGTTAAATTTATATTTAGTTTTATTGTGAATTTAATTCCGTTTATCATTTCATGTAATGATGCCTTTATTACAATGCAGATTTAAAACGTGGAATATTTGGAATTACTAGTCACTATTAGACTTTAAATGCAAAAGCGAAATCTAAGGTTTAGATTATTTTTAGAGACAACTATTATTAGTCTGGTTTCTTTATTGTAGCTGATAACGTCTCTGATATCGTAGCTGATTTGTTGCGGAACATCTCTGATATTGTAACGGAACGTCTCTGATATTGTAGCGGAACGTCTCTGAAAGTGTTGCTGATTGTAGCTGAACGTCTCTGAACGTAAATGATTGTAGCTGAACGTGATTAATTGAGCCATTTGATTGTGAGATCAAATTGAGGTATCTGACTGTCTGTCTGTCGGATTGTCTGTCCGTCTACATTTGTTGTGATGTGTAAATATCCGGAAATCTAGAAGTCTGAGTGTCGGAGCTGTCTAGAGGTGTAAACATCCGGGGTGGCATCTAGGTTTTTGGGAACGTTGGTTCTAGTAGATGCTGTATACTGTCTGTACGTATAACTGTGGTGGATCCGTGAAGGGCAAACGGCCGATAAAAGTATTGGTCAACCCTAGGTATTCGGGGAAACTGGGCGGCGATTCAACAGTTGGTGAATTGTACGGTTATACAGGGTCGAGACACATGTGTGTGTTGCAATTGTAGTACAATTGAATACATTGTTATATTTACATAGTTACTTCAAATCACAATAGTATTTCAAGGGAATACATGAATCTCAATAAAAGTTAGCAACTTGATTAAATACATGTATGTGTTCGTGCTAGTTGTCGCAATCCATACGTGCGATAGTATAGTTTGATGTTTTGTATTTGTTATCGCAATTTATACTTGCGGTAATATAACTTTTGTAAAGGTTCCTTGGATCTGTGTATAGTCCAAGAGATTCCTTTGTATCTGTGTTTTATTTTGTATTAAATTTATTCATGTATTGTGAATGGTTGTGAGTGTAATTGTGGGTTGAACGCATGAGTTATTGTGTTGATACATCATTATTTTTCATTAATAATTTATTTCATAAATTCATATTTTCTTTCACATATTGTGTTTGTGTTGTTCATTTAATCCACCATCCTCTCGGTAACAATTCTGTTACAACAGGGGCACCAAAATGAGGCTTACAACGTTACATTATAATAAGTAAACAAGGGTAATAAATCGGTCACAAGATCGCTGGGGCGCCAATTTTATAGTTCGTCCCCGGGCGCAAAATATCATCGCTACGCCTCTGTGCTCCATCACTCATTCCTGGGGTGAAACATGCATTGTTAATATATAAATGTAGTAAACAAATAACAACAATAACACAGCCAATTGATGTTAGATGAAATGTTCGATATACAATAATTAACATTCGTTCCTATTAGAGTTGCTCCTAGTGCCCACTGGCCTATGCTGTATGTATAATATATATCACGTCTCTTGACCGCTCATTAGAGACCAATTGTCCAATCAACCTCAGGTAATACTATATATAGAGGTATCGTAGTTGATACTTAAAAAATTCCCCATTTAGTATATTTTTCTTCTTGCCTAACAACACCATCATTTCAGTTCAAATTTGACACTCCTGCAAGAAAGACTGCAGCACGCAGATGTATGGCAGGTGTGTTAATAACAAAGCCATATTCATGTTAGAAGCATGACACACTATTATAAGCTAGTATTGATTTTCATACAGAGACTCCAGTCTTCATGAAGAATTCATGCCAGACTTTTATGCGACCAGCTAATGGAAATCTTTCTCTAAATGATATAAATATATATTGCTTCCAGCTGATTTAGTGTCAGAGTAATATTTTTTTTTTTTACAAAGAAATGTTATTTGCTGTATTAATCAATGTTAAGTACATTTTATTCTTCGTTAAGTCTTCCGGAGTTCACAACTTCCGATCTCTAACATAAATTTATGTTTATACACTATTTCGGAAATGATGATATTACAACAACCCCCATCTCCAAACAAGTAAAGTAAAAATAATTAAAGTGTACTAAAGAAAAGGGAACTCGTGTGTCTCTAAGAATGTTTTTAAAAGATATCAAATATACACACTAAAGTGTGTAGGCGTACGTACACATATTATATCCAATTAGAGTGTTTCTTATCAACTGTGCACGGACGTAATTACGAAATATGTTAATGTAAGGACGTGTACGTAATAAATATCAAAATACAACACAAGATGTAATTAGAACCTTTCCTGAATTATCAGACTACATATTATGTAATTAGAACTTGTCATAGATTATCAGGATAAACTACACATTATGTAGTTAGAACTTTCCATGCATTATCAGGATTGACTAAACATTATGTAATTAGAACTTAAACTACACATTATGTAATTAGAAGTTGCCATGGATCATCAAAGTTGACTACACGTTTTGTAATTAGAACCTGACATGGATTATCAAGTTAGATTTTACATTATATAATTAGAACTTGACATGGATTATCAGGATCGACTACGCATTATGTAACTGGAACTTACCTTGAATTATCAGGTTAAATACACATTATGTAATTAGAACCTGTCCAGGATTGTCAAGATAAACTACACATTATGTAGTTAGAACTTACCATGGATTATCAGGATAAACTACACATTATTTAATTAGAACGTGCCATGGATTACCAGGATTGACTGCACATAATGTAAATAGAACTTTGCATGGATTATCAGGATAAACTACACATTATTTAATTAGAACGTGCCATGGATTACCAGGATTGACTGCACATAATGTAAATAGAACTTTGCATGGATTATCAGGATAAACTACGCATTATATAATTAGAATTTTCCATGGATTATCAGTTTAGACTACACATTATGTAAATATAATTTGCCATGGATTATCAGGATAGACTACACATTATACAAAGAGAACTTGCTATGGATTATCATGATAAACTACACATTATGCAGTTAGAACTTTCCATGGATTATCATGATAAATTTTACACATTATGTAAATATAACCTTCCATGGATTATCAGGATAATCTACACATTATGTAGTTAGAACTTTCCTTGGATTATCAGGATAAACTACACATTATGTAATTAGAACTTGCCATGGATTATCTAAACCCTCCTACTAGACAAGAAGCTTCAATACTAATTTAAAGACAATGAACTCTAGGACGATACTTTGCTATAGAATTGTAAGCATGTTATTCTTTCGCATATCTTGAAACGTCCATGCTAATTCATAGAAACGTTCAAACCTAATATAGAAATATAAATCCTCAATTACAGACAAGTCCATGTCAATTAAAGAAAGCCCGGCCAAGTTATAAACGATCCATCCCAAATATAGAAACATCCATTCAAATTATAGAAACTTCTATTTCAAATAAAGCCCGCCCGATTGGGGTCGTATAATTCACCCAGTGCGCCCATATCCAACATGAAAAAAAGGCAGCTCATAGAGACACGCTCCACAGTTACCCAATGATTAACGTGCCGGATATCAATGGGCGATTAGTCTCATCTTATGACTGGATCAGTCTTGGTCAGTTACTATAATGTAATGTCTTAGTAATCTATGCACGGAGATTAATAAGTTATGCGTACGATTAGTAATGTAATGTATGCCTGAAGATTAGTAATGTATACATAAGATTAGTAATGTGTGCATAGAGATTAGTAATTTATGCATAGGATTAGTAACGTGTGCATGGAGATTAGTAATTTAAACATACGATTAGTAATGTATGCATGAAGATTAATAATTTATACAAAAGATTAGCAATGTATGCATGGAGAATGGTAATTTATGCGTACGATTAGTAATGTATGCACGGAGATTAGTAATTTATGCGTACGATTAGTAATGTATGCATGAAGATTAGTAATTTATGCGTACAATTAGTAATGTATGCAAGGAGATTAGATTAGTAGTGTATGCATGATGATTGGCAATTTATGTATAAGATTAGTAATGTATGCATGATGATTGGCAATTTATGAATAAGATTAGTAGTGTATGCATGATGATTGGCAATTTATGTATAAGATTAGTAGTGTATGCATGATGACTGGTAGAAATGTATGTATAAGATTAGTAGTGTATGCATGACGATTAGCAAGTTATATATAAGATTAGTAGTGTATGCATGACGATTAGCAAGTTATGTATAAGATTAGTAGTGTATGCATGCTGATTGGTAGCAAGTTATGTATAAGATTAGTAGTGTATGCATGACGATTAGCAAGTTATGTATAAGATTAGTAGTGTATGCATGATGATTGGTAGAAATTTATGTATACGATTAGTAGTGTATGCATGATGATTGGCAATTTATGTATAAGATTAGTAGTGTATGCATGACGATTAGCAAGTTATGTGTAAGATTAGTAGTGTATGCATGATGATTGACAATTTATGTATAAGATTAGTAGTGTATGCATGATGATTGACAATTTATGAATAAGATTAGTAGTGTATGCATGACGATTAGCAATTTATGTATAAGATTAGTAGTGTATGCATGATGATTGACAATTTATGAATAAGATTAGTAGTGTATGCATGATGATTGACAATTTATGTATAAGATTAGTAGTGTATGCATGATGATTGACAATTTATGTAATAGATTA